>VMBQ01006834.1:3821-52458 GCA_007657795.1 Dreissena rostriformis
AGAACCTACTTGTGTCCACACTTGGCCCACAATTATTCACTAAGAACCTACTTGTGTCCACACTTGGCCCACAATTATTCACTAAGAACCTACTTGTGTCCACACTTGGCCCACAATTATTCACTAAGAACCTACTTGTGTCCACACTTGGCCCACAATTATTCACTAAGAACCTACTTGTGTCCACACTTGGCCCACAATTATTCACTAAGAACCTACTTGTGTCCACACTTGGCCCACAATTATTCACTAAGAACCTACTTGTGTCCACACTTGGCCCACAATTATTCACTAGCAACCTACTTGTGTCCACACTTGGCCCACAATTATTCACTAAGAACCTACTTGTGTCCACACTTGGCCCACAATTATTCACTTAGAACCTACTTGTATCCACACTTGGCCCACATTTATTCACAAAGAACCTACGTGTGTCCACACTTGGCCCACAATTATTCACAAAGAACGTACTTGTGTCCACACTTGGCCCAGAATTATTCACTAAGAACCTACTTGTATCCACACTTGGCCCACAACTATTCACTAGCAACCTACTTGTGTCCACACTTGGTCCACAATTATTCACTAAGAACCTACTTGTATCCACACTGGCCCACAATTATTCACTAGCAACCTACTTGTGTCCACACTTGGCCCACAATAATTCACAAAGAACTTCTTGTTTCCACACTTGGCCCAAAAATATTCACCAAGACCCTACTTGTGTCCACACTGGGCCCATAATTATTCACTAAGAACCTACTTGTGTCCACACTTGGCCCACAATTATTCAATAGCAACCTACTTGTGTCCACACTTGGCACACAATTATTCACTAAGACCCTACTTGTGTCCACACTTGGCCCACAATTATTCACTAAGAACCTACTTGTATCCACACTTGGCCCACATTTATTCACTAAGAACCTACTTGTGTCCGCACTTGGCCCACAATTATTCACAAAGAACGTACTTGTGTCCACACTTGGCCCAGAAGGATTCACAAAGAATCTACCTGTGTCCACACTTGGCCCAAACTTATTCACAAACAACCTACTTGTGTATGAACACTAGGTCTATAATTATTCACAAAACATCAACGTATGTCCACACTTGGCCCAAACTGATTCACAAAGAACCTACTTGTGTATGAACTCTAGGTCTATGATTGTCCACAAAGAATCTACTTGTGTCCACACTTGGCACAAACAAGTTCACAAAGAACCTACTTGTGTTTACACTTGGCACAAACTGATTCACAAAGAACGTACTTGTGTAAGCACTTTGCCCACAATTATTCACTAAGAACCGACTTGTGTCCAAACTTGGCCCACAATTATTCACTAAGAACCTACTTGTGTCCACACTTAGCCCACACTTATTCACACAGAACCTACTTGTGTCCACACTTGGCCCAAAATTATTCACAAAGAACGTACTTGTTTTCAAACTTGGCCCAATATTATTCACAAAGAAAATATTTGTGTCCACACTTGGCCCACACTTATTCACTTAGAACCTACTTGTGTCCACACCTGGGTCACAATTATTCACTTAGAACCTACTTGTGTCCACACTTGGCCCACAATTATTCACTAAGAACCTACTTGTGTCCACACTTTGCTCACAATTATCCACCAAGAACCTACTTGTGTCAACAATTGGCCCACATTTATTCACTAAGAACCTTCTTGTGTCCACACTTAGTCCACAATTATTCACAAAGAACCTTCTTGTGTTCACACTTGGCCCAAACTGATTCACAAAGAACCTACTTGTGTATGAACACTAGGTCTATAATTATCCACAAAGAATCTACTTGTGTCCACACTTGGCCCAAACTGATTCACAAAGAACCTACTTGTGTATGAACGTTAGGTCTGTAATTGTCCACAAAGAACCTACTTGTGTCCACACTTGGACCACAATTATTCACTAGAACCTACTTGTGTCCACACTTGGCCCACAATTATTCACAAGAATTATTCACCAAGAACCTACTTGTGTCCACACTTGGCCCACACTTATAAACAAAGAACCTACTTGTGTCCACACTTGGCCAACACTTATACACAAAGAACCTACTTGTGTCCACACTTGGCCCACACTTATACACAAAGAACCTACTTGTGTCCACACTTGGCCAACACTTATACGCAAAGAACCTACGTGTGTTCACACTTGGCCCACTCTAATACACAAAGAACCTACTTGTGTTCACACTTGGCCCACACGTATACACAAAGAACCTTCTTGTGTTCACACTTGGCCCACACTTATACACAAAGAACCTACTTGTGTTCACACTTGGCCCACACGTATACACAAAGAACCTACTTGTGTCCACGCTGGAGTTGAGAGGCAGAGCGATGCAGTCAGTCGTGTATGGTGCTGGGAAGTCTTTCTGTTTGAACATCGAGTCTCTGAAAACGTTCAAACGGTCTGATGTTGATACCATGCGTATGCTATTGCTCATTGGGTCAGTGTCGACCCGGGTACTACTTCCCCGTACCCCGGGTACTTTGATGTATACTTCAAAGTACCCGGGGTACGGGGAAGTAGTACCCGGAAAAAATTCGTACCCAAAAAATGTTGTACCCATTTTTTTTTTCGTACCCATTTTTTCAGTACCCAAATTTTTTGTGTAACCAAAATGTTCGTATCCAATTTGTGTTCGTACCCACATTTGTTCTTACATTTGTACCTACACTTTTCTTACCCATTTTTTTTTCGTACCCAAATTTGTTGTTCGTACCCAAATTTTCGTTGGCATAATTGTTTCGTACCCAAAATTTCGTACCCACATTTTTTTTCGTACCCATATTTTTCTTACCAAATTTTTTTTTCGTATCCAAATTTTTTTTGTACCTTATTTTTTGTTTGGCATAATTTTTTCGTAGCCCAAATTTTCGTGCCCACATTTTTTTTCGTAACCAAAATTTTCGTACCCACATTTTTTCTCGTACCCAAAATTTTTGTACCCACATTTTCACATATTGGTACGACAAAAAATGTGGATACGAAAATTTTGGGTACGAAAAAAAATGTGGGTACTGAAAAATTAGGTACGAAAAAAAATTGGGTACGAAAAATGTTGGGTACGATTTTTTTTCCGGGTACTACTTCTCCGTACCCCGGGTACTTTGAAGTATACTTCCCCGTACCCCGGGTACTTTGAAGTATACTTTAAAGTACCCGGAGTACGGGGAAGTAGTACCCGGGTCGACAATGACCCAATGAGCTATGCTATTTGAATCTTATATATTCACTTTTACAATAACACAATTATACGCGTCAAATTGCTCGGGTTTTGAATGCGAGCTTTGCGGTATATCGCGAGAATGTTTCGATTACTATTCGTACTTTTGTTCTTTATTGTATATTGTTGCGTTTTTTTTTTGTTTTTTTTTTGGTNTGACGTAAGGCCATGTTTCTAGACCTTCGACTACCGTTTGTGCAAATACAGAAAGAACACATTAAGTTGCGACACACACAAAAACTGAAGAAAACTACAAGACACTTAAATAACGCGCAACGCCAACGCAGTTACCTGTCAAACCATTGTATTGCTCTGGTCAAGGACGGATAGTATATTGCAAGGACGCAGTAATTGGTTTCGTCCTGGGTGGGGGACTGCTGAACGTCCCAGTTGCCGCCCCCGAAGTGACGCATTCGCCCGAACGTCACCCAGGCGTCACCTCCCTCTCGTATGCGAACCTTCACAACACGAAACACACCCAAATTAACTATAAAGTAGTATAAGGCTTCTTGCCCCATTTGTCACTTGAATGAAATAAATGAGGCCCGTCGTGCAAAAAACAATGGATCGTATTGCATATGCGGCCAGAATGCGTCCAGACCAGCCTGCGTCATCGTGCAGTCAGGTTGGTCTGCGTTGTTCACTTTCAAGTCACGCAAGGTTTCGTGGCCTCGTTAGCGGGCAGGGTAGCTCCCGACCAGACATCAAGAATGCGCAGGCTAGGCTGGGGCTACGCTAACCGCATATGGCATAAGACACATTTTCGCATGACGCGGCTTAAAGACTTACGCATGGTAATGACATTTTTGTCTTGATAATTAATTCCCGAGTTCTATTATTCCTATATTTAACTATTTCTGCAATTAATGGAAAAATATGGGAGAACTCTTGCTTCCGAAGACCGTAAGAGAGTCTAAAGATGTGTTCAGTGTGCATTCCGAAATTGATAAATACTAGTAATATGCTTCTGGTAATAGCAATAAGTGGAGTTAATTAATGTAAATCAAACGAAATAATAAACTGAACGAATGTTTTATTTCTTGACAAACATACACTCACTAACGTATTGAAATGAAATGAATGAAGCATGCCGAAGACGTAACTATTTTTTTTTTAAATAAGTTTACGCAAAACTCGTTGCAGAAATAATATCATTATAATACAACCCAAGTGAAATTCCATTTTCAGAAGATATATCGCATCATCAGAACGATTTCTTTTATTGTAAAATCATTAAAATCGTCGGCATAAAATTTTGTTTTCTTTTTTTTAACTACTTTGTTCGTGGACACGTAAATTCATGGATTTCTGAGTTTGGTAAAAAAGAGAAATTTGCGTCGATCATTTTGCAGTGTGTTTGAGTTAAACTAGCGGATCGGTCAAACCCACGACATCAACGAAAATTAATGCCAAACGAATAATAATGATTTTACATTGTTCATGGGAAGTGACCGATAGCCTTACTCACGGGAAGTGACCAATAGCCCAAGTTTAAGGACAGAGAACAAAAGCACATGACAAACACAAACTTACCCCATAAGAGAGCGCTATGCCCATGATTCTACTTACCCAATAAGAGAGAGCTATGCCCATGATTCTACTTACCCCATAAGAGAGCGCTATGCCCATGATTCTACTTACCCAATAAGGGAGAGCTATGCCCATGATTCTACTTACCCAATAAGAGAGAGCGCTCCCATGATTCTACTTACCCAATAAGGGAGCGCTATGCCCATGATTCTACTTACCCAATAAGGGAGCTCTATGCCCATGATTCTACTTACCCCATAAGAGAGAGCTATGCCCATGATTCTACTTACCCCATAAGAGAGAGCTATGCCCATGATTNTCCTTTTATTCTTCTACATCTATTTACACAAATATAAAGTGACATTTACAAATTGCAAGACGAGTATATATGCATCACGGCACTTGCGAATCGAGCCAAGTCATGCGAAAATGGGTCTTATGCCATAAGCGGCCAGCGTAGCTAAACCAGCCTGCGACTCTGGTCAGGAGCTACTTTGTCCGCTGGAAAGTCACGTAAAGTTTCGTGGTTCTAAGGTTCTAATAGCGGAAAGGGTAGCTCATGGCCAGACTGCGCGATTGCGCAGGCTGGTCTGGAGCTACTCTAGCCACATATGGAATAAGACCCATTTTTGCATGACGTGGGTCAATTAACATGACACGCATAACAATCCAGTCCCCAAAGCCAGCATAAGTTTACACACATCTCCTGAACAAATCAATGCATTATCATATTTATCAAAAGAAAACAACGTGTTATTTATAACAAATGATAGTGTGGATATTTTTTACATATATTTATGTGTATATTTTGTTGTTCCATGTGTAATTATATCTCTTATATTTAAATATAAAAATAGTACCTTATACAAGTTTGAATTAACACTATAAAAAATATATAAAAATGATAATTATTCAACTATCCTGCAAAATCAATGATTTCCCTACTTCTACTTTCTGAAATAAACAATCCAGTCCCAAACACACACACGAGTCCAAAAAAAATGTCAACATAGCACAAATGATTAAGATAAAATATGTAATTTAAATAAAATATATCACAGTTAATCTGCTATGTAGTTCTCGCCCCTGTGCACACAGGAGTAACGTCCCTTTGAAATTGTGCACCACGCTTGTCACGTGATGTAGTCACGTGGTGTCACGTGGTGTTGACTACATGTTACGCCAGTCCTCGAGATCCATGATGACGGTGGTCGGGGCTGACACGCGGTCCTGAGCCTCCTTACACTTGTAGTATTCAGCTATGAAAAACATACAAGTAAGCAACATAAAGGTGTGGTGTTGTGTGTAAAATAAAAGGCTAGCGGATATTGTTATACGATAGATTTTCACGGCCCTCATTAATATTACGTTAAATTTGAAGACACATGCATAGTCATTTTTATAGCAAACACAATTCTACCAGAACAGATAGACTAATGGTAACTGCGCAAAGCCATACTGGCATACAAAAAGCAAAGGAGTGTCTCTGTTGTGATTTTTTACATATACACATTTTTTGGACTTTGATGAATTATTAATCCTGATCTGGTAGTTAAAATGTTAAAGTTAATTTGTTCTTTTCTACTCACAGTCTGTGAAGTATCGGTGTGCCTCGCTCATGGAGTCGAACATGCTGACGGTGATGATGCTGTTGCGTTTGATCCAGCAACCCCTTAGGTGCCTAGCAACGCGTTGCCGGGGGTCGTCAATCGGGATAGAGGTCGCTGTAACGAGTAGTGGAGTCATGGATGGTAATATCATACAACAAATCGATGTTCCTGTAACAAGCTGGTGCGTCATTTATGTCGATTTCATATAATAAATAGAAGATAATGTAGCAAACACGAGATAAATTGAGCCGCGTTCTGGGAAATGTTGGGCTTCGTGCATGTGCGTAAAGTTTCGTCCCAGACTAGCATGTGCAGTCCGATTTTTCCCGCTTTTATCTTTCGGCTTCAGGAAGTGTCTACTTAGCTAAAATCAAGTTTCGGCAGAACCTGTCGTCAGATTAGCAGGACTACAACGCAGATTAAATGTGATATATTTTAATTAATTACATATTGTATCTTAATCATTTGTGATATGTTGACATAATTTAAGTAAACAACATCATTGCTACAGTATTCTCAAATCAACCCATTAGTTTTCTACCCAACTACGGTACATTTTTTTCTAATCCTTAAGGGAGATAAGTGGAGATATTGCTCTTGTAAAGAGACTACGGAGTTACGTACCTTTGACGACATATGGCGTTGACCGGAACCTGGTCCTCATCATGTCCTCCGTCGGGATGGAGAACTTGTCCCGGAAGTACTCCGGATGGCTGATGCGCGGATACTCCGTCAGCACCAGCGTCTTGCTAAACTCTGCAAACATTACAGGGGAGTAAATTCTAAACAACTCTACACTCACTATACCCAACCATCGCAGTCCCTAACCTGAACCATTCCGTACTCTCGTATTTACTATGTTTTACTTACCATCACTATCCCAAACAAGATTCCTGAACATTCTATGCATCGAAACAGACGATCCAAGTCGGGTTCATCCTTGAGCATGAACCTCCCAATTTGCCCACAATTATTCACTAACAACCTTCTTGTGTCCACACTTGGCCCAGCATTATTCACAAAGAACATATTTGTGTCCACACTTGGCCCACACGTTTTCACTAAGAACCTACTTGTATCCACACTTAGGTCACAATTATTGACTTAGAACCTACTTGTGTCCACATTTGGCCCACAATTATTCACTAAGAACCTACTTGTGTCCACACTTAGGTCACAATTATTCACTTAGAACCTACTTGTGTTCACACTTTGCCCACAATAATTCACTTAGAACCTACTTGTTTCCACACTTGGCCCAAAAATATTCACTAAGAACCAACTTGTATCCACACTTAGGTCACAATTATTCACTCAGAACCTACTTGTGTCCACACTTGGCCCAAAATTATTCACCAAGAACCTACTTGTATTCACACTTAGGTCACAATTATTCACTAAGAACCTACTTGTATCAACACTTAGGTCACAATTATTCACTTAGAACCTACTTTTATCCACACTTGGCCCCAAATTATTCACTAAGAACCTACTTGTATCCACACTTAGGTCACTATTATTCACTAAGAACCTACTTGTGTCCACACTTAGGTCACAATTATTCACTAAGAACCTACTTGTGTCCACACTTGGCCCACAATTATTCACTAGCAACCTACTTGTGTCCACACTTGGCCCACAATGATTCACTAAGAACCTACTTGTGTCCACACTTGGCCCACATGTATTCACTAAGAACCTACTTGTGTCCTCACTTGGCCCACAATTATTCACAAAGAACGTACTTGTGTCCACACTTGGCCCAGAATGATTCACAAAGATACTACCTGTGTCCACACTTGGCCCAAACTGATTCACAAAGAACCTACTTGTGTATGAACACTAGGTCTATAATTATCCACAAAACACCAACTTGTGTCCACACTTGGCCCAAACTGATTCACAAAGAACCTACTTGTGTATGAACACTAGGTCTATAATTGTCCACAAAGAATCTACTTGTGTCCACAGTTGGCACAAACAAGTTTACAAAGAACCTACTTGTGTCCACACTTGGCACAAACTAATTCACAAATTACCTACATGTGTAAGCACTTTGCCCACAATTATTCACTAAGAACCTACTTGTGTCCAAACTTGGCCCACAATTATTCACTTAGAACCTACTTGTGTCCACACTTAGCCCACAATTATTCACAAAGAACCTACTTGTGTCCACACTTGGCCCACAATTATCCACAAAGAACCTAATTGTTTCCAAACTTGGCCCAACATTATTCACAAAGAACATATTTGTGTCCACACTTGGCCCACACTTTTTCACTTAGAACCTACTTGTGTCCACACCTGGTTTACAATTATTCATTTAGAACCTACTTGTGTCCACACTTGGCCTCCAATTATTCACTAAGAACCTACTTGTGTCAACACTTGGCCCACAATTATTCACTAAGACCCTACTTGTGTCCACACTTGTCCCACAATTATTCACTAAGAACCTGCTTGTGTCCACACTTGGCCCACAATAATTCACTAACAACCTACTTGTGTGCACACTTAGTCCACAACTATTCACAAAGAACTTACTTGTGTTCACACTTGGCCCAAACTGATTCACAAAGAACCTACTTGTGTATGAACACTAGGTCTGTAATTGTCCACAAAGAACCTACTTGTGTCCACACTTGGACCACAATTATNCGATGTGCTTCTGACACATGAGGAGAGCCCGCTTCACCTGCGCGATACCGTCTCTATGGAAGCGGAGTAGCAGGACCCAGCCGGGATGAGGCTGCAATGAGGCGAGTGCAAACATCGTGATACATCGACTTTATCCGGAATCCTCCGTAAGATCAATCGTGTTACATCGACTATATCGCATAATCCGGAATCCTCCGTAAGATTAATGATACAATGTTAGATAATGATATGTGGAAGATGAAGGCTAACACAAGAAAGATTATTAGATATCAAATGCCAAACAAAGATACATGACTTTCCATCGACAATTTAAACAATGGAAGTACCATAACTCATTATTAAAACAAACTTCAAATAACACTTGACATGCATGACATGGAAAATAATGAAAATGTGTTGACCACAACCAAAACACATTGCACTAGACATCACAGCTTCAAAAGTATGATTGATTGCTTTGATAAATATTTTTTTAAAGGTCTATGCACATATGATTTTTATTTGTTTAATGAACGAAATGACGATGCATTTTTTTTTATGAAGGAAATGAAGATGCGATTATAATAGACTTGAAATTGTACTTTAACCTACACTCGATAGAACATACATATACAGCTTGAAAGACCGAATGTTATATTCCGTTATTAGAGTAGATGAGTTTAAGTATATATCAGTATATAATGTTAAGTTGATAAGTCTTCTTATATCACAATGTCCTCATTTTGGATGCACACTCTGACACACTCGTACACATTTAACAGTAGCACGTTATTCACACCCAAAATACGCTATGTTCCATCACCATCATCGAACGAAAGACACTTTCATTTGTGATTTGTGTCACTTGAATTACGACATTCTGCCCAATCTAAACTCATCTCATCTCAACTTCGCCTGTGGTCCCGTCTGAGACATAGGCCGACAACCAGCTTCCTCCAGGCGTCTTGGTTCTGGGCGAGTCCCTCCAGCTGACCCAACGTTTGCCGATCTGGTAGGCATCTGCATCCAGGTCGCTGCGCCAGATGTTTCTTTGTCGCCCTCTCTTTCTTTTCCCTTTGGGGTTCCAGGTGAGAGATTGCCTTGTCGTATTGGATGCAGGCTTGCAAAGGGTGTGAACTATGCATCGCCAACGTCTCTTAAGGATGTCTTCTCCAACGGGCTGCTGTTTTGTTCATCTCCATAATTCGTAGTTGGAGATCTTGTCTGGCCAGCGGATCTTGAAGATCTTCATGAGGAAGGTGTGGATGAAGACCTGTATTTTCTTTATGGTCACTCAGTTGTGTCAGTGGTTCTCCAGGTCTCTGCTCCATAGAGAAGTATTGGCTTCATGATGGTATTGAAGAGCCTAATCTTGCCAATTGCGCTGGATCCCCAGGTGTTCTTTAGCTGATGGAAGGTTGCTCGTGCTTTGCAGATGGTGGTTCTGACGTCTGCATCCATTCCTCCATGGTTGTCCAAAATGCTGCCAAGATAGGTGAAGCTGTCCACCTCCGCCAGCGCCTCGCCATGTAGTGTGATGGGTGTGTCGTTGGATGCGTTGGTCTTGAACACCTTGATCTTCCCTCTGTTGATGGCGATGCCCAGTCTAGCTGAGTTATCCGCTACCCCAATCTAAACTACTGTAGTAAATAGTTCAAGCATACATTTCCATTGGTCTTATTGTTTACCAGTCATTATCAACTACACACACTTGCTCATACTCACTCCATGCCCATCCTCCAGCGAGAGATCGCGAGAAGACTTTGGGGAAATGGTAGACGAGTAAAATATACAGATATATGATGCCGACGGGATGACGGAAGAACAATTATGTGGTCAAGAAAACAATGATCCGTAAGCAAGAAATCATTCATTTTTTAAATGAGAAATGCAAATTTCTTACAATGTATAGACGACAGAGTATATCATTTCATTTGTTTGTTAAATTGGAGAGAAGGCTTTATGGCAACCTAACTAAAATAACAAAAGTGTGCCTTCAAAGAATCTGTAAACGATGAAAAAGCCCAATTATCATTTAACACAATATATCTTAAATTTGACGGCATGTTTTCGTATTGTTCGTCTTCATTAGAAATGCAAACCTAATACAAGTTATCCTAAATAGGAAGGCTTTCCATTTTGCATATTAATATCAATACGTATATAATACTTCTGACTTAATAATACTCATAATTTAATAATGAGTGTTCAACTAGTGGAACCATGTTATTGTAATAATCTAATTCTTCATGCGTTCGTAGTAGGTAATTTTATGAAAACAAAGCAACTTTTGTTTGTCCGAATCACCCGTGCATATACTCACATCGCCAACGTTTGTCGACGCGCCACGGCGCTATGAATACGAAATGTCAGAATATTGTTTTAATTTAAAGACGAAAGGTACGTATTACATACAACCGCGTTCATTGTTATATAAATGCGCTGTGAACACTTCGTGAGCTGTCGTAAAGACGTACGGGTTTTTAAGTTCGGTACTTAATTTTGCTCGACTATCTTAACATATTACCCAAACCAAATATAAATAATGTTTGAATGGTCAAATAAACACTATACAAAACAATAGTTTTTGTGTATTATCACAATACACAAATCTTGTATCACACTCACACTGATGGAAACATAAACAACAAATAAAGGAATATGATTCGTTTTAATATATAGTATAGTATATTTATTTTAAGCTATTTATTAAAATTGTGCAATGAGGGGAATATTTACAGTTGTGATAATGTGCGAACGGCGATGATTCAATATAAAAAAAGTGAAATCAAGTAGATTATATTAAATTGTAAAGCGAAAGACATGTAAGAATAAAAGAATAATGGTACAAACATTTGTTAAAACACAAAAAGTGAAAAAGATAGGAGACACAGAACTGGAATTGACGTGTTTGATACTTACTGATCCATACTAAGGAAAGAAAATAAGAAACAATCAATACACGATCTTGCTTTGATAAACCGACAATATTCAACATGTAAATGTTTTTTTTAAATATCTGAACATTAACCGCCATGTTCTTTAAATACATATGAGCCTCGCTCCTCTGTGAAAAGGGGGTTTAATGCATGTGTGTCAAGTGCCGTCTAAGATTAGCCTGTGCAGTCCGCACAGCCTAATCAGGGAGTCAATTTCCGCTTTTATTGTATTTTTCGTTTAAAGGAAGACTCTTCTTGACGAAAAACCATTTAAGGCGGGGACGACACTTTACGCACATGCATTTAACCCCCTTGTTCACAGACCGAGGCTCAAATATACGGTTATTCGTATCTGCTTATTGTTGGTTAAATGCGATCAAATACTTTTAAACTAGCTTAGCAACGAATGAGTGACGTAGGCAACTCAAGCTTAATGAACGGTCGTAGTGTATTATCCCAGACCATCATGTGCCGTCCGCAGCCTGAAGACCGCACAGGCTGATTCGTGAAGGCATTGCCACCTACTTAATATTTTAATTTAAAGAATTTCCATTAAATTGAAAAACACAAGGGTCGTCTCGGATCTCCTATATGTTTTGTACAGGTTGATTTTGGACGATACTTGCGCGTTCATTACGTCTGGTTTTTCTAAAGGTACGATGCAATTTAAGACTGTTCAGTCGTCCTTACCTTGTCGTTTTGCTGTTCCGCAGCATATGGGTCGTACTGTAAAACAATATTGCGATACATAACACCGTATAACGTCCACAAAGCAATACTCATATTGAGATAAGGCAATAATTGGCAACATAAAGTTCGAAAATGCATTTTCAGAATGTGCATTTTGAATATACGATAATTTGTAAAAGTCGTATGCCGAAACAATATTGTCATTGTAAAAATGTTACGCTGATTGGTCTTTCTTATCAACAATCTTGTATGGCTAACATAACTAAACAATGATTAGTCATATTAAAGGCACAACGTTCAAGATAACTGAACACATAAACAAAAATAATTTCATGCAATTCACACGGCAATTGTTTGTATGACAGCATTTAAATTGAATGATGAAAGCACCTTTTTGTAGTGAAATAAAACTGTTCAACTTACTGTGCAAATAATTAATGATTAATAAATTGTAATTAGTTAAAATAAAGTACTTCTGCACTTAATGACTATGTTTCGAAAAAGAATGTACAGCAAGCAATCTACATGTGTATGTTCTATTTAGCTCACAATGCATTCAACATCCTAATGAAAACACCTTCAAACAACGCATGAATTCTAAACTAATCTTAATATAAACAAGTCTTATGTAAAAATCGTCTTAAAGCAATCCACTTCCCAATGCGATACGTGGATTTATTAATGTTTCCTTAATCATTACAAATTTTAATATAAAATCTTTATACAATTACATAATTAAATACAAAACTTTCGGGAATATTTTTTCTTATTTTGCACTCTTCTTGATTCAATCGTCTTTGTAATTTCTATTTAAGTATCAGCATACAATATCATTTCCTTATTCCTTACTATGTTTGTTTAAAAAAAATACATTGTGCTTTTTTGTTCTGAAATGTGGAATTTGTGTAACAATTTCAAACATTAGTTCTGTGTTTTGGAGTCGCAAACAAAAACAAATTAGCAGCTCTCGTTGCCTCATTAATCTACGGGTATACGGGAGTGAAAAATCCAAAACATCTACGAAAGTTATTATTTGTTAACGATTAGAAAAGAAATGTCAAATGTTGAAAGGTATGGAAGGTGTTTCAAAAAATGTTGGAGCCAAACTAACTGTAGATTTTGATACCTTTAGTCCGAACTGTAAACGTGTCAAAATGAAAATTATATCAAATACGTAGTCACACTGTAAGTAGTTTTTTTTTCGAAACCACTACAAACATAAGAACGCAAAAATACAAAATAATACGGTCCAGAACCAATGTCATGTCATGTCAAATAGGAACAACATGTCATAATCATAATGCAATAAAAACGTGCAATTCTGGATGCATGCGGTGCCTTATTTCATACTGTTTTGATTAAGTTTCATAGCGTTCGTTCAAGAACATACTTAGATTCTGATCAATTAAGCACATGCTATTCAAAATTATTCAAAAATGTTGTAGAGGCAGAAGAAAATGTTCTACTAAACCCCTTGCAGGGCTTACTTCACAAAAATCGTCAGTACAACATTAACGGTTCATTTATGTTTTTCTTATGCCTGAAAGTGTTGCTTAATGTATATTCTACCATGGGTGCTTTTGTTCTTGATGACAGATTGCCAAATACACTGAGACAACTATACCAATATATCTACTGCATTACAATTCGGCATACTGTTAATACACTGAATATAAAGAGCGCACACTCGGACCTACCCCAATATCCGGTGGCTGTTCATACTCGTTGCGACGACGTCTCATTGGCTCCTGAGGATACTGGCAATGGAAAGGATAAGAAACTGATTAAAAATCACCCTCGCTCTGAGAAAACGGGGCTTAATGCTTGTGCGTAAAGTGTCGTTCCAGATTAGCCTGTGCAGTCCACACAGGCTAATCTGGGACGAATATTTCCGCTGTTATGATATGTATTGTACGTAAAGGACAGTAAATGGCGTGTGCTTGTGAATAAAACACCATTCTTTGATGACACTGTTCTTATGGGGTATATTATTTTTACTCTATCGTTTAAATTAATCCAGGTACAACTTTCTAGTAAGTCAAGTTTTATGGTGATTAAAAACGTTAAGACAAACAACACATTTCAAAACACAGTGTTAACAAAAACAACAACAACGGAACAGTGATCTATTTTTTCGTGTCTTGATATGAAGCTTCAAGCTGCAAGTTTAGTTTGTTATTGGAATATCGGCAAAACGCCTTTTCCATTTACATACACGTAAGCAAAGTATAGTCAAAGTGCATCAGTACATGCAAATACAAACATGCAAATGAACACAAACCTCAATGAAAGTGTTCAAATATGATGTACAAACGTGCACGTATTAACAACAACTCGAAAAGAGCAAACAAGTAATATATACACAATATATTTATGGTAACATACAATATTTATTAAACAAGCACCAATGCTTGTAATCTATTATGTTGCTATTTGTTTATGTTATCTAAAACTCATTATTTTATGTTGTAGATTCTATGTTTGGCTTTGTTAGTGGCTACTACTAGTGATTGTCATCTCTACGAATATAATACAAGTATAATACATGGCATCATGTCAACTATATTTTCATTAGCAATTCTGTGAATACATAATTGCCAAAAATAGTGAAGCCAAAATGAAAAAAAATGAACAATTACTTGTTGACATGACGTCGTTTTACTTTGATGAGTGTTGATAAATATTTGCTAAATGTAATGATAAGAATGTACTTTTCATATAATAAGACATATCATTTAAAGAAGCAGTGATCATAAATAAATAAAAGCAGAAATTATACTCTATTGCTGTATTTCTGAATGGGCACATATATTAGTTTCAGCGTTCCATTATAGTTATTTATATGTATATAATTTATATTCGATCACCTTTGTTCCAAACTTGTTTTAAAATTGAAGCCTAGTCTCAACTTATAACACCGTATTCGTGCGCATGCGTGCCAGTGTACATGTTTCTACAGTAACACTACATCGAACACGTGTGAACACTAAGCAACGACACAGTGCGCATGACTCACCGGCACATAGTTGTCCGATAAGGGTGCAAAGCCCATATCGGGCCGACCCGACCGATACGTCTGAAAACAAGTGTGTTCATGTAGTTCCTTATGTATATACTATTTCACTTAGTTATGATCTGGTTTTGTTGATGTCGTAGCCGTTTCCATTTAAAGGGACATGTTCACAGTTTGGTAAAATGATGATTTTCAAAATAATTGTCCTATATCAAAAATGAATGTATGCGTTATGTTTAAACAAGCGAAGTAACGCTTTTGACTAAGAAAAATGTTTAAAATATTGGTTCACTCACGGATAATCATCATTCGAAATCGGTACAATAATAAAGAGTTTATTTTTCGCCTACTTCGTGGTGCAGTGATAATGCGTTGGCTTATTTATTATTTATTTATTTTGACCTTGCAGTCAAGGATAACCCATGAAAGTGAAAGCACTTATTTTCGATGGGGTCCTTTGGTTTTGCTGAAGAGACAGCGGGTATAAGAGACAGTTTTGGGATACAAGGAGTCCGGGTGCGATACCCTAGCTCTTTGCGAATAGATCCCTTGGTTCTCTTACGTGCTCAGTGTATAGCACCGATACACGCGAGAATTACCTGGGTTTCATACCAGTACATCTCTAGTTGGGTGGGAAACACTTGAAGCATTTCTGAAATTTCCAGTGCCCCGGCCAGGCTTTTGCCCCCAGAAGACCCGGGTTCGAATCCCCTGGACCATACTATTTTTATTCAACTTTTTTTCTTGCTTTTACAATTAGTTAACACTATTGCAACATTATAGTTTTGTAAGTAAACATATTTAAGGACATTTTCATAAATACGGAAATCTGTTAACAAGTCCCTTTAAAGATGACACACATACATTAGTAAGTAACTGAATAAATTTATTGAGAAAATGAATAACTATTTTATTGTAGTCGGCGAGTACCTCATTCTTAACACAACACAAGTATAACCAAGATACATGGTAAAAGTTTAAATGTGGAAGTGATCGAGTGTTCCTATAACCTACCACTGGCGCATACTGCTGTCGAGGTGTCTGCTGCTGTTGCTGCTGCTTGTAGTAAAGTTGCTCCTCTTTTTGGCGATCCTGCAAAAAGCAACGAATACAACAATACAAAAAAAAAATATTTATGCTAGGATAACTGGTACCAATTATTTGAATGAGGAGGAAAGACCTGCGTATTTAAACCTGAAACCAACGAGAAGGTTGCAGTGTTGTATACTGTATTGGTGTTGTGTAACCTTTGTGGTGAAGTGCGATTCACACAGTTGAATGTTCTTACAAGTATGGCCGTTCGATTAAAACAGAAAACACGTGTTTGCCTGTTCGTTTCTTTCATCTAAGCGTTGAGCTCGATTGGTCATTGTCGGCTCGGGTACTACTTAAAATGTACCCCGGATACTCTTAAGTATACTTAAATGTACCCCGGGTACGGAAAATATACTAAAACGCACCCGGGAATTATAACGCTAAATTGGTCGTTGTCGGCTTTTTTTTTCAAATTAATTATTTTCATATTTATGTCAATATTCTGTAAAATGGTCTCTATAATTTCTACAAACATACTCAAAAAAAACATGTTGAGGCAGGTTTTGTTCAAAGAAAATTTGGTTTCGTATTCCGTATCGCGTTTTAAGACATCGGCTTTTGGGCGGGAATAAAACTCGGGTACAGTCTAAATTGGCCGGGAACGTGTTAGTATATTCAGCGTACCCGGGGTACATTTAAGTATACTTAAGAGTACCCGAGGTACATTTAAGTAGTACCCGAGCCGACAATGACCAATCAAGCAATAGTTTAGTGCTGTACGAGCTACAACACAATAAAGGTAGACTAAAAGAATAAAGAAAGGAGCGAGGGTATAGACAGAAATCTAAAATGCCACACCCCAATAATCACCACCATTTCAAGGTAAGTTTCGCTGATGCTTTTGTAACCAATCACTGGGCAAAATACTTTTCACAGTTTTCATGTTTCAATTTTCAACTTTGATATTAATTATGATAAATTAATAATGTATTAAATAGTGTATCTGAACATGTACATTATTTGTACAAGACTTGATCTTCATTATTTCTACAGTTAATCATAGAAACATTTATTGCAAAATGAGAATATAGGAGTTAAAAAAACTCATAAAGTTATCCACATTATAAGAGCTTCTTTCGAGGAAAACTGGGCTTAATGTGCTTAAGTGTATTGGGCCGACACTTTCCGCCTAAACTGACTAAAGAGACTTCTTTTAAACAAACACTACCATATCATCGGGAAAGTGTTGTCCCTGATTAGCCTGCGCGGACTGTACAGGCTAATCTGGTACGACACTTTACGCCCATGCATTGAGGTAAGTTTTCCCAGAAAAAGGCTCATAACGTGAGAAAACGTTTCTATCGCAGACGACATTTAGCAATGAAACATCGGATGTGCGTTGGTGCGAGGTTCTTACGCCGTAAGTATAACTGTTCGGTCGGAAGTTCTTTGGAGGATGGATCTACAATCAGAGATTGTTGGTGGAAATGTCAACCATTATGGGTGAGGCTAATGCTTTCATCCGTGTATGACATGCATAAAACGTTAACAAATACTCTGTTGGTGTTTTCCCTTTATATACGTTTATGTAAGTTTCTCCTGCGATCACTGACATTTGTCTTCTTGACATAATGCCATGTTCACATATATTCTTTCTTTAAATAAAAAGAAAACAGAGCAACAATGAACAGATTCCTATACCGAAAAGTCCAAATGTCAATATAGCAATACCAACTGCCAACTAATGAAGAACACACAATACATTATTTGAACATGTTCTCAAATATTAACAAAACATCAACTATAATAAACAGTTTAAATATTGGAGTCATTATTTCCCTCCAGTGAAACATTGGTACGGGGTCAGACGGATAGTCACTGGGCAAAGATTGATACGGGTACTTACTTATAAATCACTAAATTAAAACGTCAATAATAAACATTCATAGACACAACCAAATCAGAAATGCACACGTGTTTACCCGTCCATCCAGTGGTTCCGGTTTACCACCTTGACTGTGCGTTTCTCCGAACACTTGCTGTAACGCACGGATGAGAAAGTACAATACACATTATAAATTTAACTAAATGTCGTGCATTTAAAATCACTGAAATAAAGCGTTCTTGTCTCAAATATATTGCACATTTTAATAATGTTTTAAACTATATCCAAGTGTTTCAAGTAGATTCCCCAAAATTGAAAACCAGGATTCTATAATCAGATTTATTTTTGATTTGCAAATGGATATATAGATTAAATCGATAATTGAACATTTTATAATTGCTTAAATGGTTCAATCAATTATTGTTATTTCATTAGTGTTACCCTATTTAATATTCAAATACTTTAGATATTTGCCATCACAAGCCATTTTGTCAATAAAAACAACAAATAAAACAAATTTGCATATTGTATAATACCACCACCAATAGCTTAATACACCTTCACCTATTATAATTATATTAACCTATTCTTCTACAAAAACTTTGCTTAATTTTAGCACATGTAAATTCAAATTAACTGAGTCCCACTCTGTGAACAAGGGGCTTAATGCACGTGCGTAAAGTGCATTCTACACAGGCTAATCAGGGACGACACTGTCCGCTTGGACTGGATTTCCGTCAAAAAAAGATCTGAAAAATTATACAAAAGCGGAAAGTGTCGTCCCTGATTAACCTGTGTCTTATGGACAACACATGACGTCATAGTAGGGACGTGCATATTTACAGGAGCCTACCTAAGTGCCGAATGGACAACATATGACGTCACAGTGATGACGTGCACATTTACAGGAGCCTACCCTAGTGTCTAATGAACAACACATGACGGCACAGTTATGACATGCACATTTACAATAGCCTACCCTAGTGTCTAATGGACAACACATCACGTCACAGTGATGACGTGCACATTTATGGGAGCCTTCCTTAGTGTCTAATGGACCACACATTACGCCACAGTGGTTGCGTGCACATTTAGAGGAGCCTACCCTAGTGTATAATGGACCACACATGACGTCACAGTGATGAAGTGCACATTTACAGGAACCTACCCTAGTGTATAATCGACCACACATGACGTCACGGTCATGACGTGCACATTTACAAGAGCCTATCCCAGTGTCTAATGGACCACACATGACGTCACAGTCGTGACGTGCACATTTACAGGAGCCTACCCTAGTGTCTAATGGACCAAACGTGACGTCACAGTGGTTGCTTGCACATCTACAGGAGCCTACCCTAGTGTATAATGGACCACACATGACGTCACAGTGATGACGTGCACATTTACAGGAGCATACCCTAGTGTCTAATGGACCACATATGACGTCACAGTGATGACGTGCACATTTACAGGAGCCTACCTAGTTTCTAATGGATAACACATGGCGTCACAGTGATGACGTGTACATTTACAGGAGCCTAACATAGTGTCTAATGGACCACACATGACGTCACAGTGATGACGTGCACATTTACAGGAGCCTACCCTTGTGTCTAATGGACCACACATGACGTCACAGTGAGGACGTGCACATTAACAGGAGCCTACCCTTGTGTCTAATGAACAACACATGACGCTACATTGATGACGTGTACATTTACAGGAGCCAACCCTAGTGTCTTATGGACCACACATGACGTCACAGTCATGACGTGCACATTAACAGGAGACTACCCTAGAGTCTAATGGACCACACATGACGTCACGGCCATGACGTGCACATTTAAAGGAGCCTATCCTAGTGTCTAATGGACCACACATGACGTCAGAGTCATGACGTGCACATTTACATGAGCCTACCCTAGTGTCTAATGGACCACACATGACGTCACGATCATGAAGTGCACATTAACAGGAGCCTACCCTAGTGTCTAATGGACCACACATGACGTCACAGTCATGACGTGCATATTTACAGGAGCCTACCCTAGTGTCTAATGGACAACACATGACGTCACAGTGATGACGTGTACATTTACAGGAGCCTACCCTAGTGTCTAATGGACCAAACATGACGTAACAGTGATGACGTGAACATTTACAGGAGCCTACCCTAGTTTCTAATGGACAACACATGACGTCACAGTTATGACGTGCATATTTACAGGAGCCTACCCTAATTTCTAATGGACAACACATGACGTCACAGTGATGACCTGCACATTTACAGTAGCCTACCCTAGTTTCTAATTGACAACAAATAACGTCACAGTGATGACGTGCTCATTTACAGGAGCCTACCCTAGTTTCTAATGGACAACACATGACGTCACAGTGATGACCTGCACATTTACAGGAGCCTACCCTAGTTTCTAATGGACAACACATGACGTCACAGTGATGATGTGCATATTTACAGTAGCCTACCCTAGTTTCTAATGGACAACACATGACGTCACAGTGATGACGTGCACATTTAAAGAAGCCTACCATATTTTCTAATAAACAACACATGACGTCACAGTTATGACGTGCACATTTACAGTAGCCTACCCTAGTTTCTAATGGACAACACATGACGTCAAAGTGATGACGTGCACATTAACAGGAGCATGCCCTAGTGTATAATGGACCAAACATGACGTCACAGTGAGGACGTGCACATTTACAGGAGCCTACCCTAGTGTATAATGGACAACACATGACGTCACAGTGATGACGTACATATTTACATGAGCATACCCAAGTGTCTAATGGATAACACATAACGTCACAGTGATGACGTGCACATTTACAGGAGCCTTCCCTAGTGTCTAATGGACAACACATGACGTCACAGTAATGACGTGCACATTAACAGAAGCATACCTAGTGTCTAATGGACCAAACATTAAGTCACATTGAGGACGTGCACATTTATAGGAGCCTACCCTAGTGTATAATGGACAACACATGACGTCATATTGATGACGTACACATTTACAGAAGCCTACCCTAGTGTCTAATGGACCACACATGACGTCACAGTCATGACGTGCACATTTACAGGAGCCTACCCTAGTGTCTTATGCACCAAACATGACGTCACATTGATGACGTGCACATTTACAGGAGCCAACCCTAGTGTTTAATTGACCAAACATGACGTCACATTGATGACGTACACATTTACAGGAGCCTACCCTAGTGTCGTATAGACCACACATGACGTCAAAGTGAGGACGTTCACATTAACAGGAACCTACCCTAGAGTCTAATGGACAACACATGACGTCACATAGATGACGTTCACATTACCAGGAGCCTACCCTAGTGTCTAATGGACCACACATGACGTCACAGTGATGACGTGCATATTTACAGGAGCCTACCCTAGTGACTAATGGACCAAACATGACGTCACATTGATGACGTACACATTTACAGGAGCCTTCCCTAGTGTCTTATGGACCACACATGATGCCACCGTGAGGACGTGCGCATTAACAGGAGCCTTCTTTAGTGTATAATGGACCACACATGGCGTCACAGTGGTTACCTGCATATTTACAGGAGCCTACCCTAGTGTATAATGGACCAAACATGACGTCACAGTGATGACGTGCACATTTACAACAGCCTATCCTAGTGAATAATGGACCACACATGACGACACAGTCATGACGTGCACATAAACAGGAGCCTACCCTAGTGTCTAATGGACCAAACATGACGTCACAGTGGTAACGTGCACATTTACAGCAGCCTTCCCAAGTGTAAAATTGACCAAACATTGCGTCACAGTGATGACGTGCACAATTACAGCAGCATACCCTAGTGTATAATGGACCACACATGACGTCACAGTGGTAACGTGCACATTAACAGGAACTTACCCTAGTGTATAATGGACCAAACATGACGTCACAGCGATGACGTGCACATTAACAGCAGCCTACCCTAGTGTGTAATGGACCAAACATGACGTCACAGTGGTAACGTGCACATTTACAGCAGCCTACCATAGTGTTTAATGGACCAAACATGACGTCACAGTGATGACTTGCACATTTACAGGAGCCTACCCTAGTGTATAATGGACCACACATGACGTCACAGTGGTAACGTGCACATTTACAGGAGCCTACCCTAATGTCTAATTGACCACATATGACGTCACAGTGGGGATGTGCACATTTACAGGAGCATACCCTAGTGTATAATGGACCACACATGACGTCAGATGGGGATGTGCACATTTACATGAGCCTACCCTAGTGTCTAAAGGACCACACATGACGTTACAGTGAGGACGTCCACATTTATAGGAGCCTACCCTAGAGTATAATGGACCACATATGACGTCACAATGGTAACGTGCACATTTAAAGGAGCCAACCCAAGTGTCTAATGGACCACACATGACGTAACAGTGGTAACGTGCACATTTACAGGAGCCTACCCTAGTGTCCAATGGACCACACATGACGTCACAGTGAGGACGTCCACATTTACAGGAGCCTACCATAGTGTATAATGGACCACACATGACGTCACAGTGGTAACGTGCATATTTACAAGAGCCTACCCTAGTGTCTAATGGACCACACATGACGTCACAGTGGTAACGTGCACATTTACAGGAGCCTACTCTAGTGTCTAATGGACCACATATGACGTCACAGTGGTAACGTGCACATTTACAGGAGCCTACCCTAGTGTCTTATGGACCAAACGTCACGTCACAGTGGTAACGTGCACATTTACAGGAGCCTACCCTAGTGTTTAATGGACCAAACGTGACGTCACAGTGGTAACGTGCACATTTACAGGAGCCTACCCTAGTGTCAAATGGACCAAACGTGACGTCACAGTGATGACGTGCACATTTACAGCAGCCTACCCTAGTGTATAACGGACCACACATGACGTCACAGTGATGACGTGCATATTTACAGGAGCCTACTCTAGTGTATAATGGACCACACATGACGTCACAGTGGTAACGTGCACATTTTCAGGAGCCTACCCTAGTGTATAATGGACCAGACATGACGTCACAGTCATGACGTGCACATTTACAGGAGCCTACCCTAGTTTATAATGGACCACACATTACGTCACAGTGGTAACGTGCACATTTGCAGGAGCCTACCCTAGTGTATAATAGAACACACATGACGTCACAGTGGTAACGTGCACATTTGCAGGAGCCTACCCTTGTGTATAATGGACCACACATTACGTCACAGTGGTAACGTGCACATTTGCAGGAGCCTACCCTTGTGTATAATAGACCACACATGACGTCACAGTGGTAACGTGCACATTTACAGGAGCCTACCCTAGTGTCTAATGGACTTCACATGACGTCACAGTCATGACGTGCACATTTACAGGAGCCTACCCTAGTTTATAATGGACCACACATGACGTCACAGTGGTAACGTGCACATTTACAGGAGCCTAACCTAGTGTCTAATGGACCACACATGACGTCACAGTGGGGATGTGCACATTTACAGGAGCCTACCCTAGTGTCTAATGGACCCCACATGACGTCACAGTGGTATCGTGCACATTTACAGGAGCCTACTCTAGTGTATAATGGACAACACCTGACGTCACAGTGAGAACGTACACATTTACAGGAGCCTACCCTAGTGTATAATGGACCAAACATGACGTCACAGTGGTAACGTGCACATTTACAGGAGCCTACCGTAGTGTCTAATGGACCACACATGACGTCACAGTGGTAACGTGCACATTTACAGTAGCCTACCCTAGTGTCTAATGGACCACACATGACGTCACAGTGGTAACGTGCACATTTACAGGAGCCTACCCTAGTGGTTTATTGAATACATATGACGCCACAATGCGCATACAAACCTCCCTATATTTGTTTTGAGAGACCTGATACGGCATCGAGAAGCCTTTATCTATATATGGCTGAAATAGCACAAGGGGAACATTTAATGCTGTTTTTCAAAACTCATAGGAACGAATTCAATTTCTAGCTAACCAATTTAATATGAGAGCATTTTTATTCGTAAGATAATTGAAAACACAAATGTATTGTGTGTAAATAAATAAAATTAAAATGTGGAACGGTTAAACATATAGAAGTAATTCAGTATAAATATAAAATAAGAACTAATGTTCATGTGTTAAGAACCTCACGACAATGTCACCTTGATTCACTAAAATTTGTGAATTCATCCTATCTTTCAACAACAATGGTGGTTATGCAACGAAATGCAAACTGACTACCAAACAAACATATATACAGTCCACTTTCTGCTCGTTACCAATTGAACAATTAGTAATTCGACGATGATTTCAAGTAGGATGACCTTCAATTTGTGCCGTTTATTTACTTTCCACAGGTCGATAATTAGATTCATTTGTTTGATTAAGCCGCTTGTCAAAGCTAACATGTGCTATTCTACAATAGAAGATAAGTGGCACCAAATGCTTAAGCATACTGAGAAGGAATCTGTTAGATAAAGAACGTTAAGAAACGGCTCTCAAACGCTTTTGTTATCACTGTGGGCAAAGCTAAGAGAGGTTTCTAGTTATATCATATCTGTGTGTATTTATAATCCTTTCATATAAAACGGGTAAGATCATTTGAATAGTGGGTGCTTATTATGTCACATCTTCAAAGCTGTGAAAGATTGATTTAATGATTTTCATCGACTGCATGCCTTTTTCCTCCGTGTGCAAACAAAATAAATGTTTTACATAAATATATCTATATTTGATATAAGTAAACAGTCCATGAATAATACATCTGAACCATCTTAATGACTATGTTAACTGAAACGCCCAATTTTTTTCATGGAGACATTGAATCTTACCCAAAACCTAAAATCTATATTAACGAGTCAATAATACATACAGACAGTGTCTAAAGGTTAATGATTTCGATGCATTTTCAGACAGAAGGAATTAAAAATTGATTTAAAAAAAAATATGTTCAACGTTACAATTTCAATCACATTGAACTGATTGAAAGTTGATGATACACATACTGAAGAATTGGGAATCAAAAACAAAACTACACGTGGACATTCCACGTATTCCACGTTTGTCTGAAAATCCCGCTTGAGACGAACACAATTCACCAAAATATCAATGTGCGCAAGTTCGTTTGCTGTGAAATTTATATGTAAGTTTCTTGACTGTAACAGCAAAATGTTTTTGTAACAGGATTTATGGTTTTCAAAAACGTCATTTTTTTGCTATAAAAGGCAGTAGTTCCAGTTGTGTCAAAAATGAGTCAAAATACCCAGTAGCACAAGTTCATATGTTTGTAAATATGTTTGTTAAGTGTCATTACTCTAGCGCAAAACTCCACAGACGGACGAAGAGATGAACGGAAAAGGGTAAACTATATGCCGCCTCTGAAAATGAGGGTAAAAAAGTCATTAAAATCATGCAAGTTTTTTTGTCTAGTACATATCAATTTCAGCCTCGTTATGGGAAAAAAGGGCTTAATGCATGTGCGTTAAGTGTCGTCCCAGATTAGTCTGTTCAGTTCAAACCGGCTAATCAGGACGACACTTTCCGCTTCTATGATATTTTTCTTTAAAAGCAGTATCTTTTACCGAAAACCCAGTTTAGGCGGAAAGTGCAGTCCACATATGCTAATGTGGGACGACGCTTTATGCACACGCATTCAATCCAGTTTTCCCAGAACGAGGCTCATATCAATTTAAACAACGACTGCTTACATTAGACATGTTTGGTTCTCGATCGTTCGCTTCGTTTAATATGTCGTCTGGTGAGCGAGGCTGTTGCCTAGGCGACTGGATTCCTTTTGTTTCCGGTCCACTCTCGACCGCGTGTGTTTGTGCTGTCCTCGGCGTATGGTTGTTCAGTGCTCGCTTTCTACTGAAACTGGACAGAAGAAGATATATATTGATACAAGCATTGTATCATCTTCAAACTTATTACAAACCCGAGGTCCATAATGGCCTTAAAGCGCTCAATTGAGTTCTTATAACACCAATTGTCGAAGACTTGCCCTGTTTAACCCCACATGGCCAAGATTCAAACATGGCATTGATATTGTCAAGATAAACATTCTGATCATGTTTATCGAAATCGAGTCCTTAATGAGCCTTCTCGATGTAAAAGGCATGACCCAGACTCGAACTCGGTTTAGATATTTTCAAGATAAACGTTCTAACAACGTTCCATCAGGATTGGGCGATACAAGTGTTACGGATCTAAAAGTTGACACCGCACGACTAATCTGTAACGACGACGGACGTCGTACATGGACTGAACACAAAAGCTAAAAACAAGTGTTGAACTATTAATACCTTGGGGATGTAACAATTTATTCAGTACACAGACACATTTAAAATCAGTTATTAAATCGTGTGTTGATGATAACAAAGTTTTATGATACGCGATCCCTCAACAGTAAATAGTGTCATATTAAAATATTATATGAGATAATCATCAAATAACAACTTAGAAATGGTCGTCATTGTTGCGTGTCACCATTTTTGGATGAATTTAAAATTTCAGAAAATGAAAAACTTTATATAATTCACTAAGTTGCAGTCAACGTTTTATATACAATAGACTTATTAGATGACAATTAATTAAATATCACGTGTAAAAAGTACACGTCATGACATCATGGCCTCGAACTAAATAATACATTTTTATGGAACTAGACAAATGACTTAATACATGGGGAAATACGAGAAATAAATCATTCTTATAGACTATTCGTATATCTATGTATTACAAAATATAGTAACTCTAACTAGTTATTATCATCGCAATTAAACTCTCGTGTATATTTAATCAACTACTGATCTAGGTGACGATACCTTGCTGGTGTTTTGTAACCTTCTTGTTCATATTTTTCATAATCATATCCACTATTCCACAATTTAGGTTTGCTCTCCATAATTACTTATTGTCCTATCTACATACACATCCGTTAACGTTTTTTAATTAAAGTCCTAACCCGCTGTATCTAGGGTATCTCTAAATAAACACAAGATGTATCGAACACTCTTAACAATACCTTACATATTGGGTTTAATATACAAAATGCGGCTCTTTTCGTTTTATTCAGATAAAAATTTCTTAAAATAGACAAATCAAACAACTCCGGAATTTTCCGAAATCCGAGCAAACAGTTCAGGATTGATTTTATTGACAAGAAAAGTTGTGTGGATCAAACATCAATATTTAATGTCATTCATAGATCCAGTAATAAATGAAGATGATTTGAAAGCGATGAAAGAAACCCATCTATAAAGAATTAGGAGTAGCCATTTATAAAGATCAGGTTTATTCATAAGATCTGAAGAAGAGGGTTACAATAATCAGATGTATCTCTTTTATTAGGCGCCCGTCACTTGGAGATTTGGTGGAGATTCAAATGGCTTCAACTGTCATCGGATGAAGTGGTTAAATATTTATGTTGAAGTGTACATTATGGTACATTATGGGCCTCGCTCTGAGAAAACTGGGCTTAATTCATGTTCGTAAATTGTCATCCCTGATTAACCTGTGCAGTCCGCACACTTTCCGCCTAGGGACGATTTTCATTTAGATGATATTTTTTTTAAACGAAATATTTACGAAAGTGTCCACCCTCATTAGCCTGATATGACTGCACAGGCTAATCTGGGACGACACATTACGCACATGCATTAATCCCCTTTTTCCAAGAGCGCGGCACAAACTGTATGTTTAAGTGTTACGAATATGCGTGGATTTAAACATAACATACATGGCTTGCCAAATCATGTCTTTGAAAGCAATGCCGAACGACAGAAACAACGCCACTGATAGCCAGCAGAATTACTGTTACTTTAAAGAAAAATGTTGCACGCTCTTTTCGCATTCGAATGTGTTGATGTTATTGCTTTAATGTTAGTTTTGTCATGCAATGCTCAATTTGAATGCTTTAGCTATATCAGTTGCTATTATATGTTTCATTGTTTTCATGTTAAGATCCCATTCGGGTGAGACAATAAAAAAAAACAATTTATTAAGTCAATATTTGGCCGATCCTTTCACGTGCCTAAAAACGCGTTAGGCACACCCACTCATATATAGCGGTTATGTTCCCCTGATCCTAAATATTTAAAGCCTATAATAACATTCAGTTTGCCTATTTTAACTTATGCAAATGACCAGATTTTATTAAAAAAATCATTCTGCTCGTGATAAATATTTACATGCGCGTTGTTAGGCTCTATACTTTCACACTAATCCGGTCACGTATTAACCAATCTGAGAACCGTTTTCAAGCATGATAATATCAAATTTGAGCAAAAATATATTGATAAGAACGCTCAATTAAGTTTAAATGAAGGTTGGATATGATTTAGACACTGATCCTGCTATGGTTCTCACCCACTAAATTCTGTAATTCGGTTAAACGAAGCGGAAGATTTCATATCGAATTGAAGTCGAATAAGGTACATGAAAACTATAAGATACCATCTTAAATCGATTTAAATAAACATTCTAACACTTAATGTTTGACAAAATGAATAAGTGCACAGTGTCAGTAAAGTGTTTGAGGGGACTGTTTTTGAAAAAAAAAACACTTACTATGTTAACGATAATGATATGTGTTTTGTCTTTTATTTTTCCTTTAGTAATTTATCTACCAAAGATTCTATCATAAACAGAATGTTTCCCGACAATGTTATGCAACATGGACATACAGTAGCTTCTAATATCAATACCGCAATACTAACAGTAGCAGAAAGTGTTGCAACCAATTATTAAAAACACCTTTTGTACCAGGGTCGATATCAAGGGCAGTCTGCCTAGACTTTTCTAATAGTTATGTTAGCCTCCCTCTGGGGACGGGGTTAAATGCATGTGCGTAAAGTGGCGTCCCAGATAAGCCTGTGGAATTCGCACAGGCTAATGAGGGACGATACTTTCCACTTTATGGTATTTTTCGTCTCTTCTAAGCGAAAATATTGTTAAGGCAGAAAAAAGTCGTCCCTGATTAGCCTGTGTGGACTGCACAGGCTTATCTGGGACGACACTTTACGCACTGCATTTAGCCCCTTTTTCCCAGAGCTAGGCTCTTTTCTACGATTTCTGTTATTCTAGTGTTTGTGACGTTGTCGCGGCTCGTAGGATGAGCACACTCGCAGCGGCGGACCGAAGCCTAGATTGCTTAAGCAGAGAGTACACAAGCTTATCTGTTTGTAAACAAGCTCCTCTCAACAAGCCTGGTTACACGCAGCCCTGGCAGGGCGCAGAAGTGGCCGATCAGACCAGCGGTAGACTTCTTAATATTTTTGTGAACCATCTTGACAAGAGGCTAAGTGTTAGTTTAGAGGGGTTTTTATATATGAATTGTGCATATATTTGAATGCTTATTGGGATTTAGATATGTTTTAGAATAGGTTTTATGAATACGTGAATTGATGCGACAATGACTTTTGTTATTATTTTCGATTACTGTTATCAAAATTAAATTATCCGCTATTAATCGAATGAACATTAATTTAATTCGCCATAGGTTAATGATCATGTAGTAATATCATTCCATCAATGAAATAAAGGAGCGAAAAAATCATCTATGTTTTTTCGCATCTACATATTTAAAAGTTCTCTAACTTCGAACTTGATCATTTTCGAACGGAATCATGGCTTTCTAACCCCTACCTTAACCCCATAATGTATATATTTTAAACAAGTGCTTAGATAACTTGTGAAGTGTTTCGTGCCTATGATTTAGCATCTTAGACCAGCAAGAAGGACGGCAGATGGGGATATAGATCTAAATATTATTGACAAAACGACTATAACAAACACAAATGCAAAAATGACCCGTAAAATGTGTTTGAATAAATGAGAACTTTAATGTAAATGAGCCTCTCTCTGAGAAAATGGGGTTTAATGCATTTGCGTAAAGTGTCGTCTCATGTTAGCCTGTGCAGTCAGCACAGGCTTATTAGTGACGACACTCTCAGTCTAGACTGGATTTTCGTTTAGAAGAGACTTTTTAAACGAAAAATTCGATTGAAGCGGAAAGGGTCGTCCCTGATGAGCCTGTGCGCACACTTTACACGGGCTTATCCAGGACGACACTTTACGCACATGCAGTTAGCAACATAGGAATTCTCAACATTTTGTTTTCTCATAGTTTTTAATCGTTTTCTTTCAACGAAAAATAGTGTTGTAGGTTAAAGCGCTGTCAACTGTCATTTCGTCGTATTGCTCTTTTGTACTGATATCTTATGACCGTTGACATATTTTGATATTTTAATATAAATGTAACACGAGTTCACTGCTCTAAACGGATCTGAAATTGATATCTTAATTTTAGGCAAATTCAAAACATATCAGTGATTTAATTTTTCGTGGGTATATCATGTTACCGGCTGTACATTGACATTTCTCTCAATCTTACTCGCCCCATGTGTCAGTTATTCACGACCTTTTGTCGCGCTTAATAAAGCGTTATCGAGCTAAACGTGCTAATATCATATTTTAAAATTTAATCACAGACATGCATTTTATATCCAGAGATATAACCTGCAATTAATCCCATGTAACGGCAGAGGCTCGTGTATCAAGTAGAAGTAATATTTTGCTTCTTTATATTGTTTATTTTGTTAAATGTGTGTATAACGCGTAGTATTGATATTTTGATAAAGGACTTGCGTTTAAGTTTCACTTCATTGAATAAATTAAAGCAGAATTTAAAGGGGGTTTCTTTGAAATGAAATGTGGTTTCAGAATGCATACACACATAATACGTATAACTGCAAGTACGATAACCATGAAAACCTCAGTTTATGATGATAAATTTATAATTATTATATTTCATTAAAAACAAAGCTAATGGGCGTAGATATTGATCGTTTAAAGATGTTTGAACCTCATTTATTTAAAATGACTTGAGTCTATTTGCAAGCGGAAAGAAAACAGAAAAAAATGAATTCATTTTAAAGATACTTCCTTCCGAAATGTGTAATGCATTTATTATCTTTTTTTATTCAACCATAAACATATCATTTCATATAATTCATATGTAATAATCCTTCATGAACATTCGATGTTGTTCTGCATTTAGTTACACACGTTTCATTTGCTGATTGCTTCTGTTATCCTGAACAAAAACTACGTCTGAAAATAATTGTTGTGAAATGCTGCTATCACTGTCTCTTGATAAAACGATCGATTATCAAATTGCCTGCAAACATAACACTCCAAGACGCCGGAAGATATATGGTTCTTCTGAAGTGGTCTGGTAAACACGGCATTCAAGAATGTGAATCTTTTCTGCTGGATTAAGCTCAAATGGCCTTTCGAAACATGGATTGCATTGTTGATCGTCATATATATGTACAATCGTTACAAAGAAAACATTATAGCTGTTTTGGCCATAAATAAATGTCAAGTATCAAAAACAAAACAGGTATCGAGANAAAAAAAAAAAAAAAAAACAATCTGCTCGTGATAAATATTTACAGTCGCGTTGTTAGGCTCTATACTTTCACACTTATCCGGTCACGTATTAACCAATCTGAGAACCGTTTTCAAGCATGATACTATCACATTTGAGCACAAAAAATTTGATAAGCACGGTCAATTAAGTTTAAATGAAGATTGGATATGATTTAGACACTGATCCTGCAATAGTTCTCACCCCCGAAATTCAGTAATTCGATAAAACGAAGCAGAAGATTTCGTATCGAATTCAAGTCGAATTAGGTACATGAACACTATAAGATACCAATCTAAATCCATTTAAATAAACATTTCTACAGTCTATGTTTGACAAAATGCTATTTTACTAACAACAATTCCATATGTACACAGTTGCAGTAAAGTGTATGAACGGACTGTTTTTCGAGAAAAAAAAATGAAAATGTTATCGATAATGATATGTGTTTTTTCTATTATTTTTCTTTAAGTAATTTATCTACCAAAGATTCTATCATAATCAGCGAAAGTATCCCGTCAATTTTATGCAACATGGACATACAGTAGCTTCTAATATCAATACCGAAATACTAACAGTAGCAGAAAGTGTTGCAACCCCGTTATTTAAAAACACCTTTTGTACCAGGGTCGATATCAAGGGCAGTCTGCCTAGACTTTTCTTATAGAAATTTTAGCCTCCCTCTGGGAACGGGGTTAAATGCATGTGCATAAAGTGTCGTCCCAGAGTAGTCGGTGCAGTCCGCACTGGCTAATCAGGGGCGACACTTTCCGTTGTTATGGTATTTTTCGTTTGAAGGATGTCTCAAAAATATCGTTAAGGCAAAAAAAATTGTAACTGATTAGCCTGTGCTGACTGCATAGGCTAATCATGAACGACACTTTACGCACTGCATTAAGCCCCGTTTCCCCAGAGCGAGGCTCACCTCTATGCTTGCTAAAATGAAATTGTTTGTGCCGTTGTCGCGGATCGCGGGATGAGCACACTCGCAGCGGAGGACCGAGGCCTACATCGGTTAAGCAGACAGTACACAAGCTTATCTGTTTGTAAACAAGCTACTCTAAACAAGCCTGGTTACGAGGAGCCCCGACATGACACAGAAGTTGCGGGTCAGGCTAACTGTATATTACTTAATGAGCCTAGCTCTGGGAAAACTGGGCTTAATGCATGTGCGTAAAGTGTCGTCTGAGATTGGTATATGCAGTCCGCACAGGCTAATCAAGGACAATACTTTCCGATTGCATGGTATTTTTCGTTAAAGGAAGTCTCTCCTACATGACAATCCAGTTGAGGCGGATATTGTCGAAACGAGACTCTAATATTGCTGTGAACCATCTTGACGTGTGGCTAATGGTTAGTGAAGAAGGGGTACTTTAAGTTAATTATTTTGTGTTGCAAGTTAAAGTGCTGTCAACAGTCATTTCGTCGTATTGCTCTTTTGTGCTGATATCTTATTACCGTTGACATATTTTGATATTTTGATATAAATGTAACAAGAGTTCACTGCTATACAAGGATCTAAAATTGATCTCTCAATTGTAGGCAAATTCAAAACATATAGGTGATTTAATTTGTCGTGGGTATATCATGTTACCGGCTGTACATTGACATTTCTCTCAATCTTACTCGCCCCATGTGTCAGTTATTTACGACCTTTTGTCTCGCTCAAATAAGCGGTATCGAGCTAATCGTGTTAATATCATATTTTTTAATTTAATCGCAGACATGCATTTTATACCCAGAGATATAATCTCCTATTAATCCCATGTTACGGCAGAGGATCGTGTATCTAGTAGAAGTGATATTTTGCTTCTTAATAATGTTTATTTTGTTAAAAGTGTGTATAACGATTGGTATTGATAATTTGATAAAGGATTTGCGTTTACGTTTCACTTCATTGAATAAATTAAATAAGAAGTAGAAGGGGGTTTCTTTTAAATGAAATGTTGTTGGCTTCAGAATGCAGACACATATAATAAGTATAACTACAAGTACGATAACCATGATAACCTCATTTTATAATGATACATTTATTATTATTGTATTTCATTAAAACTTTTTTTACCGATGAGCGTTTGTATTTATTATTTAAAGATGGTTGATCATCATTCATTTAAAAAGACTTGAGTATATTTTTTTTCAAGCGGTAAGAAAACAGAAATACATTGAATTCATTTTTAAACATACTTCCTTCCAAAATTTGTTATGCGTTTATTATATTTTTTATTCAACCATACATATATTATTTCATATAATTCATATTTAATAATCCTTCATGAAACGTTCGATGTTGTTTTCTTCTTTTATTAATACGAGTGTCCTTCTATTATCATGACACAAACTGAGTTAGAAAGTAATTGTTGTGAATTGCTGCTATCACTGTCTCTTGACAAAACGATCGATTATCAAATCGCCAGCAAACATAGCACTCCAAGACGCCTCAAGATATATAGTCCTTCTAAAGTGGCATGGTAAACAAGGCGTTCAAGAAAGTGAATATTTTCTGCTGAATTTAGCTCAAATGGCCTTTCGAAACATGGATTGCATTGTTGATAGTCATATATATATATGTACAATCGTTACAAAGAAAACATCATAGCTGTTTTGGCCATAAATAAATGTCAAGTATCAAAAACAAAACAGGTATCGAGATACAAGAACTTTTTATTCGATATTTAAGTAGCATTTTGGAATGCCTCTTGTTTTAGCATTTAATACAGTGTCATTCGTTGATAACATTTGTCGTGTTCTGAGAAAACTGGACATAATGCTTGTGCGTAAATTGTCATACCAGATTAGCCTGCGCAGTCCGCACAGGCTAATCAGGGACGACAATTTCCGCTTGTGTGACATTTTTCGTTTAAATAAAGTCTCTTCTTAGCAAAAATCCAATTTATGCGGAAAGTTTCGTCCCCCCCTGATTAGCCTGTGCGGACTGCACAGGCTAATCTGGGACGACACTTTACGCACATGCATTTTGTCCAGTTTTCTCAGAACGCGACTCACATGTCTGCTCGTTCTGTTCGTAAAAATCACTTTCCACGATAGTGACAATACCATGTAACCATTAGCGACGGGTACAGCGAGGCATTTGGTGCTGTGTTTTTTAATCAATATGCGAATCTTCCACACTTTCGCATACGGCTTTTGGTTAGTTTTTTTTTAAATAAATTTGTATAAAGGATAACATACTTTGTTTTGGTAACTGTATGACCGCAATTTGAAGATACTTGCGGAGTTTGTATATAATTATGTCGGATGACTACAAGTGGTATTCTCTCAAAATGACATGAAACATAAACTATGGCCAATGATTGGACTGATATAATGACACACAATTAAAGTTAAATGAATTTAGCACAGTATTATGAAACGAAGTAATTTAGCCTCGTTCAGGGAAAACTTGGCTTTATGCATGTGCGTAAAGTGCCTTCCCATATTAGCCTGTGCAGTCCGCACAGGCTAGTCAGGGACGATATTTTCCGCCCTGACTGAATTTTCTTTTAGAATAGACTTTCTATAAACGAAATATTCCATAAAAGCGGAAAGTGTCGGCCCTACTTAGCCTGTGCTGACTACACAGGCTAATCTGGGCTGACACTTTACGCACATGAATAAAGCATAGTTTTCAAAGAACGCGCCTCAATTGTTCGATTATAGGCGATATACCCCTTTAATCTGTAAACACAGTCTCAGTGAGCAATCTATAAATTATTGACACGATCGATTAGTTTAAATCTTATCCTGTCCACCTGCAATGTTCAATTCGAAGGTAAGGGTATAAAGCATTTCACAAAGATGGAGAATTTCACAAAGATGGATCGATGTTTCAGTAGATGAGAAGCGTTTTAACATGCGCATGAATGAAAATACATGCATGGTGTTTTAACAGGGAAAATGAGCGAGAACGCTTTAGCATACATATTAAAATATTGCGAGTAGGGCTGTTTTTATTGCGTGCTACGTTTTATTTAAAGTTCCGTGGCCTTAAATGAGTCTTGTTCTGAGAAAACTGGGCGTAATGCATGTGCGTCATGTGTCGTCCCAGATAAGCCTGTCCCGTCCGCACAGGCTAATCAGGGACGACACTTTCCGCTTTTATGGAATTTAAAGAAAGCCTCTTCTAAATGAAAATCCAGTCTAAGCAGAACGTGTCGTCCCTGATTAGCCTGTGCGGACTGCACAGGCTAATCTGGGACGACACTTTACGCACATGCATTAAGCCCAGTTTTCACAGAACGCGGCTTAAATATACTCCCGTGTCATGCCAAGGAACAATGCATCGTGTTTATGAATGACAACATATAAATATTTTAAATATTTGTCATACAAAACGGTATCCAACCAATATAAGCTTGTATACCATTTGTACGAAGTGAAAGAGCATATCAAGTATTTAGGTCAGATAACCGTGTTATTAAATTACAATACCAGGCGATAGATCACAACAACTCTTTGCATCGAGTGTGCGTATTCTTTCCATTGATCTTATTGTTGATTCTAACCAGACTGTTTTGCTATGTTTGCTCTTTTTTTTCACAATATTTGATGCGATGTCGTGAGTATTTGACTAACATCGGTCGCTATACGTGTTTCTTCAAACATTTCAGCACAAATAAAACTGATGTTTTGCTTAAGGTATTCCTCACAACCGTTTTGTATTCTGAACAGTCCGCACAGGCTAATCTGTGACGACACTATTCGCCTAGGCTGGTTTTTCTTTCAGACAAGACTTCTTTTAAGCGGAAAATTCCATAAATGCGGAAAGTGTCGTCCCTGATTAGCCTGTGCGCAACTGCACTTGCTTATTCGGAATGGCACTTGACGCACATGCATTAAGTCCAGTTTTCCCGTAACGTGGCTCATATTATAAGCACGCATTATCTGTCTTAGAAAGAAAACAATCCTTGGTTTATATGAATGTTTTAAAACACATATACAGCCGTCATCTTTACTTAAAATTATCAATGGAACACTGTGTCGTTGTTATTTTTATACATTTTGTTTTATAAGGGTATAGCATTATCTGTAAAGGTTTGAACACAGGACTCTGGGAAAACTGGGCCTTAATGCATGTGCGTTAAGTGTCATCCCAGATTAGCCTGTGTAGTCCACAAAGGCTAATCAGGGACGACACTTTCCGCATTGACTGGATTTTCTTTTAGAAGATACTTTCTTTACACAAAAATTTCCATAAAAGCGGAAAGTACCTTCCCTGATTAGCCTGTGCATACTGCAAATGTTAATCTGGGATGACACTTTACGCACATGGTTTAAGCCCAATATTCCCAGAGCGATATTCAGTTGTTCTTTTAAAAGTGATATACCCGTTTAAGTCGAGTCTCTAAAGACAGTCTCAAATGCAATCTGTTAAAATATTAACATAATTGATTAATTTAAATCTCAGTCCAAAATCCATCTGTAACTTTTAATTCGAAGGTAAAGGTATGAAGCATTTCATAAAGATGAATCGATGCTTTAATGAAATAGAGAGGCGTTCTAACATGCGCACGACTCAAAATACATGCATGGTATTGTAACAGGAAAAATAGGCGAAAACACTATAGCAAACGAGTGAAAATTTTGCGAGAAGGGCTACTTTTTGTATTGATTGCTACGCTTTATTTCAAGTACCGTGACCTTAAATATACTCGCTTGTCTGGGAACAATACATCACTGTTTATAAAGGACAACAGTCACATAGTTTAAATATATGTCATACAAAACGGTATCCAACCAACATAAGCTTTTATACCATTTGTACGAAGTGAAAGAGCATATCAAGTATTTAGGTCACATGACCGAATTATTAAATTACAATACCAGGTTATATATCACACAAACTCTTTACATTAGTTGTGCGGATTTAAATCCTTTCGATTGGTCTTATTCTTCATTCTAACCTGATTTTTTTGCTACGTTTGCTCTTCTTCTTAACTCAATAGTTGATGTGATGTCGTGAATCCTTGACAAACATCGGTCACTAAAGGCGTTTCTTCAATTATTTGAGAACAAGTTAAATTAATGTTTTGCTAAAGGTATTCCTCACAACCGTTTTGGATTTTGATTACGTATGACGTTCTTATATGAGCCTAATTCTGGGAAAACTAGGCTTAATGCATGTGCGTACAGTGTCATCTCATATCAGTTACTAGGCTTAATGCATGTGCGTAAAGTGTCATCTCATATCAGTCTGTGCAGTCCGCCTCGACTGGATTTTCTTTTAGAAGAGACATTATTTAAACGAAAACTTCCATTAAAGCGGAAAGTGTTGTCCTTGATTAGCCTGTGCGGACTGCAGAGGCTTATCAGGGATGAAACTTTACGCACATGCATGAAGCCCGGTTTTTCCGGCTCATATAATAAGCATTCATGAACTGTCTTAGAACGGAAACAATCCTTGTTTTATTAGAACGATTTGAAACATAGTTGAAGCCATCATATTTAACAGAATTTTTGTTGAGAATGCTATTTTCTGTAAATGTTTTACACCGGACACAATGTCACAGTTTATGAGTGTGAAACAAATATAACAGCGATAATGGTTCGCCATTGTTTAGCCAAAGTGAGAAGATATCAAGTGTCAGCAAGAACATTTAAACTCTGTGCAAACAGTCAGACCTTTAATATACATGCGACACAAGAAATCAAACAGTATCAACAACAACTTACGTGAACGATATTCCAATTCATGTACATCCAAATGTGAGTTGAGATGTTGGTGGGGATGTTGATTGCAGTAGTATCTATTCCCTTGTTGTTAAGATATCCAGTATTTCCTCTGAGTTCCGATCAATCACTCTCGATTGGTTTTAACTTTTTTCGACAATCAAAAATCGTTTACACAGAACGGTAAGTTGGTTTTAGCCTTTACGTAAATAAATATTGCCGATATCGAAGACCCGTGTTTAATTCCTGAATAGCTGTAAGTTAAAGGGGTAGCTAATGAGTTGAAAATAAATGGTTGAATCTCCAATGTAAAAAATAAGTGTTCGTAGTAAGTGATAGTTTATGAAGGTTTTCAGACGCTGCAAACTTAGCATCGGGATTTATCAGCATGCACATGTTTGCGAAAGAGAGTATAGATCTCTCTTGAGATAGCGCGTTAAAATGAATGTTAATGGTTTAACTTCAGTGTTCATAATATGTTTATTATTTAATTGAATACAATTTTTTTCTGTAGCTGTAGTTTATGCAGTTAGACGAATGAGGCGCGTCATGCGAAAATGGGTCTTATTCCATATGCGGATAGCGTAGTTCCAGCCAAGCCTGCGCATCCGCTCAGTCTGGTCAGAAGCTACCCTGTCCACTTATGAGACCACGAAACATTGCGTGGCCTTATAGCGGACAGGGTAGCTCCTGACCAGACTGTGCATTTGCGCAAACTGGGCTTGAGCTACGCTGGCCGCTTGTGGCATAATACCTATTTTCGCATGACGCGGCTTATTGACAGAAATACAACTTAATAGGGATATCTTCTTAATCAAAGTTACAGGGATATTAAAAAAAAATACCTTCATATATTTTACCTTAATATATGCAGCCTGAAGATTATAGTTTGATTAGGTATAGTGTTTTGTTAGGGACCAGACATGTGTAGGTATAGTGTTTTGTTAGGGACCAGACATGTGTTAGGTATAGTGTTTTGTTAGGGACCAGACATGTGTGAGGTATACTGTTTTGTTAGGGACCAGACATGTGTTAGGTATAGTGTTTTGTTAGGGACCAGACATGTGTTAGGTTTATATAGCTCAAAGAGATAAACAATATTTCAAAATTATGTTTATCAAGTAAAACTAATAGAGGATCTTACACGAATTAATGATGCGTTTATCAACTGACGAGGAATACATATTAACCATGCAGAAGCAATTGACGAAATCCCACTCAAATATTTACTTCATACAAAATTCTACATTGTGTATATAACAGCATAATGACCTGAATTTAATTGATCATAAATGTCCCATTTGCCGCGGATTATTTGATAGTAAATCACTTTAAAATCTGTTGTATGTGAACTTAATCGTATCAATAGTTATACATTGGTGTAACAGTATTAGCACCGAGCGCAAAATAATATCTAAGGCCACACCAAAGTGAAGTCTTGGTCATCGGAGTTTTTTCTACAAATAAATGCAGCGAGAGNATAAAACATGCTCTAAAATAAGCAGTAAAATAACTCTGCTAAAAAAGATATCAAATTATCTCACTTTTGATATGAAGAAATTATTTCATAATTCATATATTCTTACCACTTTCGATTACTGTTGTACGATCTGGGGCAGCGCTAATAAAACCAATTTAACAAAAGTGAATGTTTTACAAAAACGCGCAGCGAAAGTCATTCTACAAAAGCCAAATAGAACACCATCCAAAGAATTGTTTTTACAGCTTAAATGGCTCTCGTTTAATAATAGATGTAAATACCACACGGCAATCTTGATATATAAATGTGTCAACAATCAGACTCCAGAATATTTAAATAATATTATAATTTTTTCTCAAAATCACAAATATAACTTAAGATCTGCCACCCATAACGATATTGTTAATACCAAAGCGAATACAGGTTATAAGAAACGAGCTTTTTCATACCATAGCATGGATATTTGGAACAGTATACCAAGTGAAATAAGAATGGCATGCCCTATCTCTGCTTTTAGAAGGCAATATAAAACACATTTATTTTCTAATCAATGATATGTCATGTTATTTTCTAATCAATGATATTTCATGTGTGTCTGTCTAAAAGGCAAAATGTGTGTTATGTATGGGTGTTAGCAAATATTGTTTGAATGTTTTACTTGTTATAGACCTATATGTGTATGTTATTTTAAGAAGGCCACATTGTAAAAAAGTATTGATTCATCTGCATAATATGTATAATGTGTCATTGTCTTTATGTGTAACCTTCTGTAAATAAAGCTTTTATTATTATTACATTATTAACTTCGAAAAGCCTTCTTCAAGGCTTCTAAAGGATTGTTTCCAACTTGAGATGCGGAATGACAGCAGAAAGCTCCACGAAGATGACAGCAGAAAGCTCAACAAAGATGAAAACAGAAATTTCAACAAATATGACAGCAGAAAGCTCAACGAAGATGACAGCAGAAAGCTTAACAAAGATGACAGCAGAAAGCTCAACAAATATGAAACAGAAATTTCAACAAATATGACAGCAGAAAGCTCAACGAATATGACAGCAGAAAGCTCAACAAAGATGACAGCAGTAAGCTCAACGAATATGACAGCAGAAAGCTCAACAAAGATGACAGCAAAAAGCTCAACGAAGATGACAGCAGAAAGCTCAACAAAGATGACAGCAGAAAGCTCAAAGAAGATGATAACAGATAGCTCAACACATATGACAGCAGAAAACTCAACAAAGATGACAGCAGAACGCTCAGGAAATATGACAGCAGAACGAGTTGCGGTCCGATCAAGGGAGATAAAACATGGGAAATGCTTTCGAAAGTTGCCCCGAGTCACTAGCGACGGTTTCCAGTGTATTTCTGATACAAATATTCGACATCTTCGTGTCATCCTGCAGGATCTGCTAAAAAGGATAAAGTATCAACAATCTTTGTAGAAGGCTTTCCTAATATATTGAGTCAATATCGATGGGCTCTGGAATGTTCCGAATGGTTGCTGATGATCGGCATCCAAATTTTCAAACTTAAAACTTTCAACACTTTCAACTCAAAGTGTTCGATGTGTGATTCCGATCAGATTCCGAAAGGTTTCATATGGTTTCAAAGGCGTTACGATTAGACACGGAATAGTCTCAGATCTTCGCTGAGACGCCCTGAAAAATCATCAGTTGGCGATTCTCTTCGCAAGTCTTGTGGACGGAAGGTTTTGGGTCTACCCAAATTAATTATTAGACTACATTATATAAACAGTATGTGACGTCAGGAGTAGAAGCGGCTAACTCATCTTTTAGATTAATTAGTATTAAGATCATGCCTAAGGGCCAAGGGGACAGGGCCGTTTCAATGGTGTATTGTCAATATTTGTCTACAGGGACCTTACATTTAATACATAAGCAATTATTAATATGTATACATTATGAATATGTAGAAATAATTAATATGTATGATAGAAAATACTCGTGCGGCATATAACTTGCTGTTCCAGTATCAATGATTACAATCGCAAAGGCCTGTAAATATATCTCCTCTCGCGGGACTCATGATTTGAGCCTCGTTTTTTGGAAAACTGTGATAAATGCATGTGCGTAAAGAGTCGCCCCAGTTAGGCTAAATAAAAAAATAGGTCGGTTTCCGGTCGCCCGACCGTGTCTCCAGAATCGGCGCCGACCCTTAACTTTTTATTGGGGTCGCCAAAAAAAAATAAAAAAAAATTGTTCATTTTCGTTTATTTCGGTTCATTTCTCCATTCTAGTACCCGAAAGACAAAAAAAAAATCCCTACCTACCGACCCTGTTTTTTTTTCCAAGGAGACCGGAAACGGACCTATTTTTTTTTGGCCTTATCAGTGAATACACTTGTCGCTTTTATGATATTTTTCGTTGGAAGAAATTCTTTTGAGCCGAAAAAGGGTTTATTTAAGNAAAAAAAAAAAAAAAAAAAAAAAAAAAAAAAAAAAAAAAAAAAAAAAAAAAAAAAAAAAAAAAAAAAAAAAAAAAAAAAAAAAAAAAAAAAAAAAAAAAAAAAAAAAAAAAAAAAAAAAAAAAAAAAAAAAAAAAAAAAAAAAAAAAAAAAAAAAAAAAAAAAAAAAAAAAAAAAAAAAAAAAAAAAAAAAAAAAAAAAAAAAAAAAAAAAAAAAAAAAAAAAAAAAAAAAAAAAAAAAAAAAAAAAAAAAAAAAAAAAAAAAAAAAAAAAAAAAAAAAAAAAAAAAAAAAAAAAAAAAAAAAAAAAAAAAAAAAAAAAAAAAAAAAAAAAAAAAAAAAAAAAAAAAAAAAAAAAAAAAAAAAAAAAAAAAAAAAAAAAAAAAAAAAAAAAAAAAAAAAAAAAAAAAAAAAAAAAAAAAAAAAAAAAAAAAAAAAAAAAAAAAAAAAAAAAAAAAAAAAAAAAAAAAAAAAAAAAAAAAAAAAAAAAAAAAAAAAAAAAAAAAAAAAAAAAAAAAAAAAAAAAAAAAAAAAAAAAAAAAAAAAAAAAAAAAAAAAAAAAAAAAAAAAAAAAAAAAAAAAAAAAAAAAAAAAAAAAAAAAAAAAAAAAAAAAAAAAAAAAAAAAAAAAAAAAAAAAAAAAAAAAAAAAAAAAAAAAAAAAAAAAAAAAAAAAAAAAAAAAAAAAAAAAAAAAAAAAAAAAAAAAAAAAAAAAAAAAAAAAAAAAAAAAAAAAAAAAAAAAAAAAAAAAAAAAAAAAAAAAAAAAAAAAAAAAAAAAAAAAAAAAAAAAAAAAAAAAAAAAAAAAAAAAAAAAAAAAAAAAAAAAAAAAAAAAAAAAAAAAAAAAAAAAAAAAAAAAAAAAAAAAAAAAAAAAAAAAAAAAAAAAAAAAAAAAAAAAAAAAAAAAAAAAAAAAAAAAAAAAAAAAAAAAAAAAAAAAAAAAAAAAAAAAAAAAAAAAAAAAAAAAAAAAAAAAAAAAAAAAAAAAAAAAAAAAAAAAAAAAAAAAAAAAAAAAAAAAAAAAAAAAAAAAAAAAAAAAAAAAAAAAAAAAAAAAAAAAAAAAAAAAAAAAAAAAAAAAAAAAAAAAAAAAAAAAAAAAAAAAAAAAAAAAAAAAAAAAAAAAAAAAAAAAAAAAAAAAAAAAAAAAAAAAAAAAAAAAAAAAAAAAAAAAAAAAAAAAAAAAAAAAAAAAAAAAAAAAAAAAAAAAAAAAAAAAAAAAAAAAAAAAAAAAAAAAAAAAAAAAAAAAAAAAAAAAAAAAAAAAAAAAAAAAAAAAAAAAAAAAAAAAAAAAAAAAAAAAAAAAAAAAAAAAAAAAAAAAAAAAAAAAAAAAAAAAAAAAAAAAAAAAAAAAAAAAAAAAAAAAAAAAAAAAAAAAAAAAAAAAAAAAAAAAAAAAAAAAAAAAAAAAAAAAAAAAAAAAAAAAAAAAAAAAAAAAAAAAAAAAAAAAAAAAAAAAAAAAAAAAAAAAAAAAAAAAAAAAAAAAAAAAAAAAAAAAAAAAAAAAAAAAAAAAAAAAAAAAAAAAAAAAAAAAAAAAAAAAAAAAAAAAAAAAAAAAAAAAAAAAAAAAAAAAAAAAAAAAAAAAAAAAAAAAAAAAAAAAAAAAAAAAAAAAAAAAAAAAAAAAAAAAAAAAAAAAAAAAAAAAAAAAAAAAAAAAAAAAAAAAAAAAAAAAAAAAAAAAAAAAAAAAAAAAAAAAAAAAAAAATACCTACCTACCTACCGACCCTGTTTTTTTTTTCCAAGGAGACCGGAAACGGACCTATTTTTTTTTTTGGCCTTAGCCTGTGTAGTCCACGCAGATTAATCAGGGACGAGACTTTCTGCCTAAACTGGATTTTCGTTTAGAACAGACTTCTTTTAAACCAAAAATACCGTTACCGGTACAGGCTAATTTGGGACGACACTTTACGCACATGCATTTAGCCCAGTTTTCCCAGAACGAGACTCAATGGATTATCACAGCAGCTTCATATTCTTAGCTCTGACAAAGGCACTGTAATACCTATTATATTATAATCGGCATTACATCATACAAGATAAATAGCTTACAACTGTGCAATGATCAAAGTTTACGCATCCCCCAAACCGAAAATCCTGGATCCGCCCTGCGAATCACCATAAACGTACCGTTGTTTTTTCCTTCAGCCTAAATTACACCGCATCCTGGCTAAAAATAACTAGTCATTTTAGAATGTACACATGTACTTCAAGAGAATGAGAGTTTTTAAACCCTGGACTAGTACGAACAATTTAACTTCATGTTTACCAGACTTTCTTGTTCTTGAACAAGTAATTATGTGATTTTTGTTAAGTATATTCGTGGCATGATTGTTTGTGGTAAATTCTTTTATATTTTTTTTTATTTATTGTATAGTAAAAGTAATAAAAATGTGACATAACAATGTAATTATTTATTGCAAAAGGGGTTACCTTACGAATTAAGATCGCCTCAGCAAGGAAAAATGACCTAACAGATAATTTCCATACGTTTTCAAAAATGGCGCTGTAATTTCAATGACCGTGCCTTCACTTTGGCGTGGCCTCAAGGATTTATTTTAACCCTGTCCTGCGCTTGAGCCACAAAAGCTGCAAGCGACCGTCAATGGTGAATAGGTCACTAGTGATTTAAGCATAGTGAGTAACTTGTTCGTTCAATGTTGACCAATTATTCTTTACTTTCATTGAGAAATGTATTGAAACCGCCACCACTGTCAAACTTTGCCATGTTTGGTTTCGGTTGAATTTTGCCCTCTACACTGATTGACGAAGTGAATTTTTTTTAAACTTTCTATCGCAGATTGAAAAAAAAAACAATAACCAGGATTGAATAAAATTTACCCCGGGACCCAAACGGATATACGTGTTCGTTTATGAGTAATCATCATTTGAAATAATTTATAAAGGTATAGAGCGTTGCAAACGTGAAAGGATGTTATAAATGTGGTGTGTTTCTGTTATTGTTGGTTTAAGCTCATTCAGCGCAAATCGTATTAACATGTTAATGTAGTAATAATGCAACCCTGAAAATAATACTGTTAAGAAATATTGCTAACATCCGCTAGTTACATAGGAAATACTGGGTAAGTGTTAAATACCGATTACTCTATTTAGCGAGGCTTAGAAAACCGCGACGGCCTTAGTCATCGCCCTCGAACGGTCAGTTCAAAGCATTAGGGGAATTAAAGCGGCTTAAACTTGTTTTATACCAAGGGAGGTAACGTCTGTGCAATACAGTCACTCCCCAAGAGTCGTTCCCCCAGACATGCAACTCATTACAGACATTTTATATACATTTTTTATAGTGCACGCACGGAAATAAGTGTACTATACTCTATACAGCGCAAAATATATTATATGATCCACGTGCACACGCTGCGAAAATGCACATTGTAACTTACCACACAGCGTGTTCGTTTACTGTTGTTGTTTTTTTCTTTCGATACGCAATTCCTTCAATCCCAAAACATAGAGAATTATTCTGTGCAAATCAACTAAAGATTTAAGCTCCAAATAAAGACCTGTTTTAAAGACTCTGTCCACTCCCGGAGATTTCCCTGCCTCCTCCACCTCTTCCTTAAGTATCGACGGACTTTCGTCGTCGTCCTCTGGTCTTGGATCGTTCTGAAGGAGACTGGGTTGAAGCGGGTAGTTATAAAGGCCTCTGCAGTATTCGGTCCACCTGTTCAGGACTGCGGCACTCTCGGTCATGAGGTTCCCATCAGCGTCGGCTATTGCAATGGCCTTGGGCTGACTGGTCTTCGTGAGGGTCTTGAGGGTGCTGTAGGCCTTCTAACTGCTGTCTGAGGTCATCTGTTTGTCAATATTGATAAATTGCTCCTCAATCCACTAATTCTTGGCATCTTTCATATTCTTCCTCACCTTCCTGTTTGTTTCCTGTTTGCTTTCTGGTATTCTGTCCTAGAATCAAGGCGGGTGTACTTCTCAACTCTCTTCTTTTGTCGCAGGGGTTCTTGCTCAGTAAATCGATAAATCATTTGCAAAGCTTAAGGAATACTTGTTTGAACTGCTGATGAGTAATTTGAGTCGCACTATTTGATAAAAGGAACAATTTAATTGTTACATTAAAACAGTCAACGCCCGAAATAAAGGTATGTGAATTGCTGGCATTGGTCGTGCCAACTTAGACTACTTTATGAATGTACTTGTTGAAAGAATGAAACTTTTATCAGGTATAATTAATGCATGTTGACGCAATTGTTCCAATAAATATAACCCTATCGAACCAATCAAATGCTCTTTGTTAATTCAACTGTGTACGTGCCTACATATATGTCTATGTTTGCAGGTAAATAACTCACTCTTTTATTTACTAACGCCGATCCATATGTGGTATGAGCGAAGAATCTGTTGAAATGTTGACGCCAGACTGCGTGAGCCCAGTCCATATTAAGAGTCCTGGACAAGAATAAGTCACACAAAAATACAAATCAGTGGACCGAGAAAATATACTTCTGCTTTGACAAAACAATCTCCATAATTTGCTTTTATCGTTAACATATTCCAGATATAGAAAGCTGTAATTACAGACGGGGTATTCCATGCTGGATTCAGTTCAACAGCGAACATATAACAAAACATTTTACTTATGTTCTTGGCTCTTAAATCAAGACAAACAAAAGTTATGTGACTTGTCCAGACCAACTCTGTATATAAAGAACCATGGTTAGATGCATATGACCAACGCATCATGTGAAAGTTGGCATAAAATATGAGTCGCGCTCTGAGAAAAGGGGGTTTAATGCGTCGTCCCATATTACCCTGTGCAGTCCGTACTGGCTAATCAGGGACGACACTTTCCACCTTAACTGGATTTTTTCTAAGAAGAGACTTTCTTTAAACGAAAAATATCATAAAAGCGGAAAGTGAGACGACACTTTACGCACAGGCATTTAACCCCCTTTTCACAGAGCGCGATTCATATATATATACACGGAGTGGCGAAACTTGATTGTTGCATATTTATTTCTTTCGTTTTAAATTGTTAACATAAAATCTATAAATGCATTCTATGATATGATATTTTAAACAAAAAACACAAACATATATATACGAAGACAAACTATGCATATACTGCAATATATTATAAATAAGCGATGGCTCGTTTTATCGATTTATAAATATATAAGCACATTGTAACAATCATAAAGTGCATAAAAGCACTTAAAGAAAAAATCTATAAATAAAAACTATTTCCTATCTATCAATACAGTTAGCATCAGGCGAGCATTAAACTTAAGACACAAACTATTTAATACATCAGAATCTTTTTTGTATACATTGTACGGAAATAAGCGGTAAGCTTTTAACCCACAAACACGTATCTGAATGATGTTTGCTGTGTTTGGGATAATTGTGAATGTTCAAATGTTTTCAGTAACATACACATGTCTATATAACGTTATTCAATATATTTGGAATGCATTACAATTATATATATATAATTTTTATTGAAGATCTAATTTGTATAATTACAAATGTTTAAGCTACCTGCATAATAGTTGTTTGGTTGTGTTATGTTATTTAAGGCTTTCTCATATAGTATTGGACCATTATTCAGAGAAAAAAAGTATTTGCAAAGTTCTAAACACTCATGCACATAGATTCAAACAGCTTGCGATGTAACATGCAATAATAAATGTCTTGAAATTATGTATGTAAACAACATACTCAACTATGATTTGGTCAACATGTGAACAGTCCTATGTATATACATGTGTAACAATTGACTGTATTCAAACGTGTGAATCATGCACATTCATTCATTCATCGGTTTGTTTTCAAGAACACTCGTTCTGGGAAAACTGGGCTTAATGCATGTGCGTAAGGTGTATCCATGTGCGTTAAGTGTCATCCAATATAAGCCTGTGCGGACTACGCAGGCTACTCATGGACAACACTTTACGCACTTGCATTAACCCTTTGAGCGCTGGAACCGGAT
>VMBQ01006835.1:5338-50452 GCA_007657795.1 Dreissena rostriformis
TGCAATCAGTGATTCACCATAGCTCATTTACAAACAAGAGGGCCATGATCACCCTTGCGCACTCACCTAAGTTCAGGGTTCACCTATTGTCAAAGGCTTGACACGATGACCTAGTGTTTTGCTTCTATAATGGTAACAAGAATGTTTCTATGATTTGACATAGTTTATTTTATCAAAGTCCGCCAAGATGTGGTCAATATCTACACTCTGACAAAGAATTCATAAAGATTGAGCAAAAACTGTTTGCAACTACATGTAGAGTCTCTGGTTACAAGCTTAACATGGTGACCTATGACACATAAAATACTCAAAATTGACTGTCCACAAAAGCTCACCTTGAGCACTTTATGCCCTAGTTAGCTAAAGAATGAACACTCCACAAAATAATCGTCAATCCCTTCAATCCCTGCAATGTTGCAGTCTCATTGGATTACCTTAATTGGCAAAGGACAAATAACATACACACGAATGAAATGCTCCCAAACAATTTAATAACTGTAAGCATCCATTTGGTCTCGAATCTCCAATGGGAAAAATGTCCAATACCTCATACAGAAGAAAACAAATGGCCGCATGACAATGCCTAGTGTCTCCCATTCCATCAATTGTGTTGTGTTCTGAGAAAACTGGGCAAAATGCTTGTGCGTAAATTGTCATCCCAGATTAGCCTGTGCAGTCCGCACAGGCTAATCAGGGACGACAATTTCCGTTTTTATGGAATTTTTCGTTAAAATGATTTCTCTTCTTAGCGGAAATCCAGTTTAGGCGGAAAGTGTCGTCCCGGATAAGCCTGTGCGGACTGCACAGGCTAATCTGGGATGACACTTTACGCACACGCATTTTGCCCAGTTGTCTCAGAACACGCCACAATTTCCATGAAACAGGACTGTGTTTGATTTTTGTAAAATGACAGCTTTAAGCTCTATTAGAGGCGCATTCCAGGAAAACTGGGCTTCATGCATTTGCGTAAAGTGTTGTCCAAGACTAGGCTGTGCAGTCCATACAGGCTAATAAGGGACAACACTTTCCACTTTTATGGAAATGTCTCAATTTCAAGAAAGTCTCTTCTTAACAAAAATCTAGTCTCGTCGGAAAGTGTTGTCCCAAATTATTTACCTCTTCACATGCTAATCTGGGATGACACTTTACGCACATGCATTAAGCCCACTTTTCCCACAACAAGGCTCATTTAATAACTCTAAGCATCCATTCAGTCTCAAATCTCCAATTTGAAACGTTTCCACTACCTCACACAAAAGGAAACAACTGCCATCTTGACAATTTCCCAGTGCCTCCCATCCCATCAATTTCCAGGAAACAGGACAGTGTATGATTTCTGTGCAATAACAGCTTTATAGGCTATATAAGATTGAATTGCACGTACTTTGACACATTTTCAGACTGGCTCCACAGACATATGGGATAATGATTTTGGAATTCAGACAAGTTGTGTGAAAACACATTTAACATGTTGATCCTTTGATTCCTCTCTGTTATAACGACATACTAATTGGGAAGGTTAAGACAGGGATTTACAATAATTAATATCTGCTTAAAATAACCCTAATTTGTGAGTAGAGTCCTCAAAATTTTTAGAGGGACTTGTTCACAGATTATCATATTTTTTTAAGATGTGATAAAATATGTTAACAAACAAATCTATAAAAAAAATTATACTCGTAACTTATTATAAAAGAACGAAAAAAAGTTGACTAAAAAAATATAACATAACACGGGATTCGAACCCTAGTCCTCTGGAAGCAAAAGCTAATGGGCTGCCACTGCAGAGTAAGGCTTAAGCATGTAAAAGAAAAACCTTAACACGTTTCAAACATGTTATTATTGTTCTGATTTTGAATGATCAGATTATCCATTAATGAACCAATATTTTAAAGATATTTTTTACATTAAAAAAAACATTACAACATAATTCTGTGAACAAATCCATTGAAGGATAAAATCAACCAAGGCATAATTGGTTCATGAGTAACTATGAAGTACATAACTCATACATTTTTTTACTCATAACTACCCTCTTTTTGTTTGCTGACACACCAATATACTAGACTTTAAATGGATTTGTATCTTGTTTTAAGTACATGCACCATTTTATGTAATAACAAAACTAAACACACAGTTATTTCTGTAGTTCCAAGACAAACGGATAAAAGCCTTATATTCTTGTTTTAGTTCTCATCTGCAGTAATAAAGGAAAACCAAGGTTAAATTCATTTCATGACAGGCAGATTGGAATGTTCGAAAATGATCTTCCAATAATCTCCTAGAGTAGCCTTTCATAATAATAGTAGCCTTCATCGGATATTTGCATGTATGGAATGGCATTGATGGATTGTGCAGCCATTATTTCTCGCAATATATAAAGTATGTAAAAAAGCGTCTCTAAATAATTACAGAGGATGAATTGATTACTCATTACTGCCCCATTCTGGCATCAGTTCAGTTGAGTGCTTGCAGGTGACAAACATAACGGTATTGATAGCTTTTTAGCTTATCCCTTTACCACTCAAATACCCATTTTGACATTTAAGTCAAGTTTAAGATTTTTTTTTTTTTTTTAAATAATAATACTTTTCTTTCTCTATTAAAGTTTTAAATGCTTCATTTCCAACTAAAAGGTACTGATGAGCAGCAAACATCATAAAACCTGAACAGACTGCGAGTTACTCGCAGGCTGTTCTGGTTTTATGCTGGTTGCATACAGCCATTTTCACTTGGCTTCTGAGCGGGAAAGGGTTAATAATTACAGAGGATGAATTGATTACCGTACCAGCCCATTCCTGGTAACAGTTGAGAGATGCAGTTCACAAACATATTGATAACTTTCTAGCTTATCAAATGTGACAATCTGACAACAGCTGATCACTGGCAGAACAATATATGCCATTAAGTTTGATTGGATTGTATGCTGTAATTTACAGTATTTGATTCATGTATCAAAATACTAAGCATGACATTGCATATAGGCTGACCACAAAAGCTCACCTTGAGCTCTTCATGCCCTTAAAAGTTAGCTAAAGACTGCCCCTGCGAAAATTTGTTCTAGAAATTGGAACGGTTCTGGAACTGTTCTAGAACATCAAGAACAGTTCTAGAATGTACCATATTCACGTTCTAGAACTTATGTTCTGGAATTGTTCCAGAAGTGTTTTCCAGAATAATTCCAGACATTTGTGGAACAAGGCTTAGTTCTGAAACTGTTCCAATAATATACAAGAACATTTTTAGAACATTTCTAGAACAAAATAAGTTCAAGAAATTTCTAAAAATGTTCTAAACTGTAGTTCTAGAACACATTTAGAACTCTTTAAGAACCAGTAAGTTCTACAAAAGTTCTAATGGGGAATAAGAACACATATAGAACAGGTCTAGAACCATTGCTGTTTTTACAAAGGAAGAATATTGTGTGCACAGGAAGTTGAAACGGGCAAGCTGAATGAAGACACATGGTTTATGTTATATTTGGAAATGTAAGTCTTTAATAAATTACCGGCTAAACTGATCAGCCATTGGTTCCATTTTAACTTCTTTGGCACTGTGTTCACCTATGTTTCCCAATTTTTGCTACATTGTATCACTTTTTCCTCTGCTTTATGAATGTTTTTGTCATCAACATAATCATAAGCATAACCAATCATTTCATACTCATTAACTGTTCGCCAACATGTCGATGAAGTGTCAGCAATTCAAATGATTTTATTACAATGTTGAATTTTATCTTTAAGTTCTTTCAGTAATTCAATGGCCCTGGACACATAATATTCCAAACACAAACACATCTCTTGTTCACATTGCATTTCCAGTTATTTGGTATTTCCAGTGTGTGCATCAAATTTTATTTCATATAACTTGTACTAGTGTGGAAATTATTTGGAATGGAATGTAAAAGAGTTAAGGGCATGTCATGTTAAACTTAAGGACATAGAAGTAAAGACCTATTCAAGTTTAAAATAGCCTGTAAATGACTGCAAGCCCAGGCAAAATGAAGGCCATATGACCATGGTATACCCAGGTAGACCATGGTCATATGACTTGCATAATAAAATTACAACTAAATATCCTTTTTTTATTTTAGAGCATTCCATGGGACAGGTTGTGAGTGGAACAAAGTCCTAGAACTGTTCAAGGACATTTTCAGAACTTTTCTAGAACGTTTGTTCCAGACCTATTTGAAGCAATTCTTCGGAACTGTTCTAAAACATTTCTAGAATTGTACTGGAACACACCGACTAGAACTGTTCTGTAATCATACTGAAAATGTTCTAGAATTATTCCGGAACAGTTGTTGAACGTTAAATGAGAAAAATTTCTAGAACAATTCTATAACAGTTCTGGAAATTTATTCAAGAAAAATTCTGGAATAGTTCTAGAACGATAGTTCAAGAATTGTTCTAGAACAAACCTTCAGAACTGTTTAAGAACAAATTGTTCTTGAAATTATTCTCATTTAACGTTCAACAACTGTTCTAAATCGTTCTAGAGCATTTTAAGGATGATTTCAGAACACTTCTAGTCATTAGTTCCAGTACAATTCTAGAAATGTTATAGAACATTTCGCAGGGGTAAATATTTAACATTAAAGAGAAAAATGTGGATAATTCACTTAAATCAGTTTTAAACCATCCAAAAGCACTATTCATGTTTAAAGATCATACAGCACAAGTAACCAAGAAAATTTACGTTGAAAAAGGCATGGTGCATGACCAGACCTTGAAGTAAACTTTAAAAGTACTTTACAACATCAGCAAACTTGGGTCAANAACAGCGTCCGCCATATTGAGTAAGCACACTGATTGCGCATGCGCGAGCACAGATTTTATTTAATGACTACGAAACGTATTTCGATATACAACCTTAATTGGCTACGGACAAATAACAAACACACCAATGAAATGCTCCCAAACAATTTAATAACTGTTAGCATCCATTTGGTCTCGAATCTCCAATGGGAAAAATGTCCAATACCTCATACAAGAGAATACAAGTGCCCTAATGACAATAATCAGTGCCTCAGTCTCCCATCCCATCAATTTCCATGGAACATGAACATGATATATTGTGAAATGACAGCTGAAAGCTACATGACATTCACTTTCAGACACTTGCCTTATTAAATAGTAGATACATTGGCAGCACAGACATGTGACAGGTTTTGTTTTTTTTTTATGTGGGAAAAGGGCCTGGCCTTCCATTTTGGGGAAAACATTTATTGACAAAACTGAAAAAGGGAAAGAAATTTCCCAAGGTAAGCAAATTTAGCTTAAAATTTGGGGAAATTTCCATCATTTTAAAGAAATTCTCTTAGGGGAAGGCTTTTTTTTATTTATTTATTTATTTTTTGGGTGGGGGGGGGCCTATATTAGGTCCTTGATAAAGAAGGAAAAAAAGCCATGTATTAAGCCATTGATTTTCAAATCCTAATTGATGAATGATTGTTCTGATAAATTATAACAGTCAAGTTTTAATATGAATTATGTTGTATAATTATGTTAAATATAAATAATTACAATCATAAAATAAGGCATTCTCTCCATCTACAAATGCAGTTGATACATATCAGACAAAACACAAATTGAGATAAAAGAAATTTAAAGGACCCAAACTGTAATTGAGAGGAGAACTTAATATCAACTGCAACAGTCATTTGGATCCCCACAATTTAATGTTTATGTAAAACCCTGGTTTAAAATAAGATAAACCCAGGCATACTCGACACATGAGTATATTGTTTATTGCACACAAATTACCTTTTTTTATTGATAACTACATGTACTCTCTGTTTGATTTTCTAACACACCAGTTACCAGACTGAAAATGGACTTTTTATCCTAATATTATCAATTAACGTTAAAACAAAACTTCTACTTACTGTAATTCCTGTATTACCAAGAAAAGCGAATAAAAGCCTGTGTTGCAGTAGTTTTAATCTGCAGTAATTAAGGAAAACCTAGGTCAAATGCATTATATGGAAGGCAGATTGGAATGTTTCAATAGCATCTTTCAATATCCTGGACCTGTAATAGTAGCCTTTCAAAGGAGATTGGCAAGGATGAAATGGCATTGATGGATTATGCAGTCATTATTTCTCACAATATAAGGATTGCACTGATGGATTGCACGGAAAAGAGTCTGTTAATAATTACAGTGGACGATCCATTACCTACAGATTCTTACAGCAGTTGAGTGGTTGAAGTTCACAAACATATTGATAACTTTTTGGTGTATTAATAATTTCTGAGGATTAATTGATTACAGCCAGATTCTGACAGCGGTTGAGAGGTTGCACCACAAATACATACTGATAACTTTCTAGCTCATCAAATGTGACAATCTGACAACAGCTGATCACTGGCAGAACAATCAATGCCATTACGTTTGATTGGATTTAATGCTGTATTTTACAGTATTATATTCATGTATCAAAATACTAAGCATGACATTGCATATAGACTGACCACAAAAGCTCACCTTGAGCTCTTCATGCCCTTAACCCTTTGCATGCTGGGAAATTTGTCGTCTGCTAAAATGTCGTCTGCTGAATTTCTAAAATTAGCATTTTCTTTGATTTTTTTTCAAAGAATACTATCAGAATAGCAAACAGTTTGGATCCTGATGAGACGCCACATTCTGTGGCGTCTCATCTGGATCCAAACTGTTTGCAAAGGCCTTCAAAATCCGGTTCCAGCGCTCAAAGGGTTAAAAGTTAGCTAAAGACTGAACACTTCAAAAAGTGTCATTCCCTTCAATCCCTGCAATGTTGCAGTCTCACTTGATTACCATTGGCAAAGGACAAATAACATACACACAAATGAAAAGCTCCCAAACTATTTAATAACTGTTAGCATCCATTTGGTCTTGAATCTCCAATTGGAAAAATGTCCAATACTTGATACAAAAGGATACAAATGCCCTCATGACAATAGCCAATGTCTCCCATCCCATCAATTTCCAGGGAACATGCATATGATTATTGTGAAATGACAGCTGAAAGCTACATGACATTCACTTGCAGTCACTTTGCCTCATACAACATACATGTTGACGATACAGCGGTGCCATACAGTTTATTGTTTAAAACATAAAAAATATATTGATACATTTTTTATTGATACATTGAAAATACCCTCTTTTTGTTTTCTGCCACACCAATTTAACAGACTGAAAATGGACTTTTTATTAAAGCATTATTTTTGTATGCCATAATACAACTTCTGCAAAGTGTAATTCCTGTTGTACCAAGAAAAGAGGATAAAAGCCTATTTTTGTTTTAGTTCTCATAGATCTGCAGTAATTAAGGAAAACCAAGGTCAATTTCATTCCATGACAGGCAGATTGGATTGAAAACGATCTTCCAATAATCTCCTCTAGTTAAGCCTTTCATAATAATAGTAGCCTTTCTTTGGATATTGGCATGTATAGAATGGCATTGATGGATTGTGCAGCCATTATTTCTCGCAATATATACGGTATGTACGGAAAGAAAGCGTCTCTTTATAATTACAGAGGATGAATCAATTACTGATTACTGCCCCATTCTGGCAGCTGTTGAGTGGTTGAAGTTTACAAACATATTGATAACTTTTTAGCTTATCCCTTTACCACTCAGATAGGCAACTTGACGCGTTTGTAGTCCCTTAGAAAATCAAAATGAATGTAATACTTTTCTTTCTCTATTTAAGTTTTAAAGGCTTCATTTCCAACTATAACGTACTGACCCGAGCAGCAAACAGCATAAAACCTGAACAGACTGCGAGTAACTCGCAGGCTGTTCTGGTTTTATGCTGGTTGCATATAGCCATTTTAACTTTGCTTCTGAGCGGGAAAGGTTTAATAATAACAGAGGATGAATCGATTACCGAATACAGCCCTTATATTCTGTTAGCGGTTGAGTGGTTGCAGTTCACAAACATATTGATAACTTTCTAGCTTATCGAATGTGACAATCTGACAACAGCTGATCACTGGCAGAACAATCAATGACATTACCTTTGATTGGATTTTATGCTGTATTTTACAGTACTGTAAAATCATTATTATTCGTGAGACATTTATTTTCGTTGATATCCAGGGTTGGCCCATCCACAAATCTAACACAAGCACATTGGAAAATGACCGGCACAAATTTCTCTTTTTTTCCCCTCCAAAGAACAATCAATGCCATTACATTTGATTGGATTTTATGCTGTTCTTTTACAATATTTCATTCATGTATCAGCAGTCAGTCAATTTAATAACAATACGCATCCATTTGGTCTCAAATCTCCAATTGGAAAGGTTTCCAATACCTAACACAAAAGAACACAAATGGTCAACATGACAATTAAATCAGTGCCTCCCATCCCATCAATTTCCAGGGAACAGGACATGATTATTGTGAAATGAAAGCTAAAATCTACATTATATTCACTTGCAGACACTGTGCCTCATAAAACGTACATGAAGAAGATACCGCGGTGCCACAGAGATATGGGACTATCATGTTGGAATTAACCCTTTGCATGCTGGGAAATTTGTCGTCTGCTAAAATGTCGTCTGCTGAATTTCTAATATGAGCATTTTCTTTAAAAAACAATCAAAGAATACTATCAGAACAGCAAACAGTTTGGATCCTGATGAGACGCCACGTTCTGTGGCGTCTCATCTGGATCCAAACTGTTTGCAAAGGCCTTCAAAATCCGGTTCCAGCACTCAAAGGGTTAACACCAGTTATGTGAACACAGATTGAAAATATGTTGATCCTATGAGCCTTCTCTGTTATAAGACTAGAATTGGGCAAGGTTCAGACAGGGATTTAAAGGAATTAATTTTCTGCTTTAAATAACCCTTATTTGTGATTTAAGAGTCCTCTTAATTTTTAAATTGCATCCCAAACTAATCAAGATTTTTCTGATATGCTAGTGCAGTCAAGTTTTAATATGATTTATGTTGTATATGTACAATCATTAAACCATAAAATAATGCCTACATTCTATCTTATTGATATATATTATTCACAATACAAATTGAGACAAAACAAATTAATAGGACCGACACTTTTATTTAGAGGACCCCTAAATATCATACACCTGAGTCAAAAAAAATTGTGGACCCCAACATTTAAGTTTAGTGTAAAACCCTGGTTCCAAATAAGACACAGCAAGGCATAATTGGCACACGAGTATACTGTTTACTGCATTTTTTTTTATTTTTTTTTTATTGATAACTACCCTCTTTTTGCTGATTTGACGCGTGTGTAGTCCCTTAGAAAATCAAAATGAATGTAATACTTTTCTTTCTCTATTTTAGTTTTAAAGGCTTCATTTCAAACTAAAAGGTACTGATGAGCAGCAAACAGCATAAAACCTGAACAGACAGTGAGTTACTTGCAGGCTGTTCTGGTTTTATGCTGGTTGCACATAACCACTTTCACTTTGCTTCTGAGCAGGAAAGGGTTTACAATTGCAGAGGAGGAATTGATTACCATTACAGCCCTATTCTGGCAGTGATTGAGTGGTTGCAGTTCACAAACATATTGATAACTTTCTAGCTTATCAATGGTGACAATCTGACATTACAGCTGATCACTAGCAGAACAGCCAATGCCATAACGTTTGATTGGATTTTATGCTGTATTTTACAGTACTGTAAAATCATTATTATTTGTGAGACATTTATTTTCGTTGATATCCTGGGTTGGCCCATCCACAAATCTAACACAAACACATCAAAAAATGACATACACAAATTTCTCTTCTTTTTCTCCAAAATCAGAAATCCACCAATTTACATGTCCATGAAAGTCATTTTTTGAAAAATGTATTAGTTTATTAATTCTTATTCAGTCATATTGTGTTTCTGAGCCAGTCACATGAGATATATAGAAACCAACGGACTACGTGGGCAAGTGTAGCAAATGATGACTTTTTCATACATAACCATGAACTACAAATTCTTAAACTCCCAATAAAGGAAACTTGTCAAAGTTTGAATAACAATACAATAAACAATAAAAACAGACATTTAATTGTCTGGTACAAATTATGACTGATATATTTGGTGAAATTTTCAGCTTGAGATTTAATAAAATTTTAGCATTTTTTCTCACCACTTTGGGAATGGTACCGATACCGGTCAAATTGAGAAAAATAGCAGCCTTTTCATCCAAATTGGGAAATTTATTAATTATGCTGAAAACTTGTTTAAACATGTACAAATAATAAGTTGTATATTGACATCAAAGTGGAAAGTGATTTCCTGCCAAATCATGTTTCTATTAACGCTAAACAATGAGTTTATTAAACTAAACACTCTCTTTAACTGAAACTGCGCTTCAGAGAATGAACTGTCAAAATAGTAATTCGGGGCCCTGAGCCTCTGGTTCCGTAGGATTACCTGCCTCTGATTGAACCAGGTTTATGTCAGTAGACTTGACCATCGATGAAACGTTGCTATAATCAACATCTGACAACTATGCACTGGACTCAATATTTTATACAAATTCCCCAATTTTAAAAGTCAGAATGTTATAAATGCGCGAGTGATAATCAGTAGCTGTAATTTGTTTGGCTGTTTTCATTTTACATCGACATTGGTTACATACTACTTAACAAGTAGTATGAGAGTTTGGCTCCATGGCACAGAAGATGTGAATGATTGTGAATCAGTTATGCGTGAAAAACCCAGTGTCACTACGATTATTTCAGTGGCTTTGTGGCAGTTTTTTTGCGTTGCTATACCTACCACAACAGGTCCAATCAGTCATTACGGTGTACTCCTCCACGGAAAAATCGTGGCCAGTAACCTAGGAGACTGCTGATGGCAACCTTGTGTAATCCTTGTGGAAATTGTACATTTCATGCTTAATATTGTCAAAACATTTGTTTTGACACGTAAATGTTTTAACAAATAATTATTAAATTAATTACATCAAACTGGAAATGTTTTGTTGCTTTCTCAAATGACCATAAATTAATTAAATTTGTAATCCGAAACACGCTTTTGAATTTTCATGTTAATGCGATGTTTTCAAATTCGAGCTGCACATAAACATTACACATGCCAATGTTTTTTGTCTGACTCTCGACAAAAGTGCGCAAAAAATCATGCCGCTTATGTTAAACATCACTTTACCGCATGGAAAGAGTGGGTGTATTGATTTTTTGTATAAACAAGAGATGTGTTCGTCAGAAACACAATGCCCCCTACTGCGCCGCTTTGAAATACAATTTCTATTTATCATTTGGCAGGTATAGAAATCATCTACCTTTAAAGCTTATTAATTCTCTTGGATTTTGTTTTTTGACCTTGATGGATGACGTTGACCTTTCAGCACTCAAAATGTGCAGCTTCATGAGATACACATGCATGCCAAACATCAAGTTGCTATCTTCTATATTGCAAAAGTTTTGGCCAATGTTAAAGTTTTCGGACAGACGGGGAGTNTGAAATTGGGAAAATGGTCTGATTGGGAATGGTGCCGGTTTACGGTACCAACTTTATATAGGGGGAAAACGCTGAAATTTTCTTCTTTTCACAATTTCAGAAAACAAAGCACGAGTAATTATGGTTGGCCAAAGGAAGAACTCCTCTGCACGCTACAGCCCTATTCAAGACATAGCCCTGGAGACCATAAGTGGGCATATTCAAAACAACCCTAACCAGGGGCCAGAGGATGAGCATATGCAAAACACATCATTCTCAAAAGTGGCAGATCTGCATGAGAATGAAAGCTGCATCACTGAGCATCCCGGGTAAATATTGAAATGGCTATCATAAAAAGTAGCAGTTTATCAATCAAATTTGCATTCTAATGGAGTAAAATTAGCATTTTTTGTGGGACATAAATTTTCATTAATTTCCAGGGTTGACCAATCCACGAATTTAACACAAACATTGGAAATTGACCGATTCAAATTCCTCTTCTTTTTTTTCCAAAAACAGAAATCCATGAATTTTCTAGTCCAGAAAAAAGTCATTTTTTTTTAAATACCACAAAATTAAATGCTGCAGACGAATATAAATGATTACACAGTATTAGATTATAGATCCAATAGCCTACATGTATATGAAACAGAAAATCTATGCAAGCCTTGTTCAACATTTACTAGGACAGGGCTTGCAGGCTTGTGCTTATTTTTGTTACATGGCTATTCATGACACTGTTTTTTTGCTTCATTTTGGGAATTGGGCCTGGGAAAAATTGCATTGTTTTTACTTAAATACATTTAAATTGAGAATAAAAGTTTTTTTAATATTTTCTAAGGATCAACTTATAGAGCTAGATAGGAAAATGAGCTAAATGTTTTTTGTTTTGTTTTGTTTTCATAGTGGTTTTTTTCCCACCATTTTGGGAATGAGGCCAGGTCCTTTTGGATTGGGAAAAATCGTGGGGAAATTATAGTGTTGTTGTTATTTTGCTTACAAATCAAATGCTTCAACATTGAGGTTCAAAGTGGTTTCAATATTATATTTAATGGTTCAACTTATATAGCTGGATGGGAGATGAACTAAATGTTGAGATTCAATTGGAAATTTTAGGTCCCATTTTGGAAAAATATATACTTTTTTCAATTGGGAATGGGGCCAATTACCAGCCCCGAATTTTAGCGTAAACAAACACTGTTTCATTTTTTTTTTTATGGAAACCTTCAATTGGGAATATTAATAGGCAGTCAGTTTGGAAACATATATTTTCTAGATTGGGATATGGGGCTGAATTTTGGCCCCATTACTTTGACCAAAAGTCACTGCATGATCTAATAAAGATTTCAAAATCAGATGACTGATAAATACCAAACTAGAATAAAATATTAACAGTACTAAAAGTTCTGAAAATATTTTAAAATAAAGCAGATTGTCACACCTTTGTTGTTATGAAACTCAATAAACCAAAGATTTGAAATAAAGTTCATTACTATGATTATTTATATATTTTTTTAAACTCTTTGTGTGTTTCATTTTCATGTGTTGTACATTTAGAATTAAGGAGGGGAAAGAACTTTGGTCAGCACTGCAAATAACAAACAGCAAGTGCTAACACAGTTATCTCCCTCCAGTTCAGATACCTACATATAATCATAATGTATCCTTACAAACAGTTTTTACAGTTTTTACTATGGAAACTTCAGTGATTTTTCATCATTTTGGGAAATGGGGCTGGGGCCCTATGGATTGGGAAAAATTGCGTCTTTTTACAAAATTGGCCAATTTGTGGTGCTTTTTTTTGGCTCACAAACACTTTAAATTTGAGAACATAAGTATAGTCAATATTAAACTAACAGAGGTTCAACTTATAGAGCTTGAAAGGGAAATGAACTAAATGTTGCATTACAAAAAAGTTTTTTGGAAACTTCAACAGGGAATTTAATGCTGTCATTTGTGAAAAATTGATCTTTTTTGACATTGGGAATGGGGTCGAATTGAATTTCAGTAGCATAAATTAAATGTGCATGCATAATTTTACAAGTACGTACATTTTTTCAGTGTTAACTAAAATGTCTCACTAAATATACTTAATTTGATAATAATGTTTCGTTTACTGGCTGACCTGCAACTGACAGTTGCACAGCAATATACCCCTTCTTCATTGAAAAGGGGGCAGCATCATAATTATAAGCATTATCAATGCAACTAAGTCTAAAAAAATCACAATTTGAGATGTCTACATTCAAAGTGTTCCAGCTTGGATTTCCAAAGGGCAGGGTACTCTTCTGTCAAAAAGGCACTTTAGCGCGTGCTGTCATACATGTATTATCCCTGTGGCATATTTCCCATATAACATATTTTATTTATACATTTGAAATAAAATGTTTTTTTTTTTCATTTAAAACATTGTTTCTATAATTAATTAAACTATAGTTTCACAGTGAACAGGTCCTAGCTGGAGCACTGCATGCATGATATTGGTGGTAACAAAAAAGTCTATCACCAAGTCTTACCCAGTTCTGGAGCATGTGATGGCAAAACTGTCCTGTTGGAAAACCAGTTGGCTGCCACTGTCCATGGAGAGTTGTCCAGCTTGAGTCCCCAGTTGACCTTATACCTTTCCACCAACTTCTTGATTAATAGCTCCCTATCTGTTACAGCTGCTACCTCTTTTCTTATCAGATTTCTTTCAGAAAGTATCTCTGGATTAAGGGTAACATCATTTTGTTGTTCCACAGTCTTTTTTTTCGAATTATTTACTATTAATATACACACTGCTGCGAGAATAAGAACAGAAAGAAATATTGTTCTGTACTTGTTTTCAAACATTTTCATCATCATATAGTTGTTGATCAGTGCATAAACGTTTTATCCATATTGGCACTATCTGAAATTACAAATTATCATGTTGAACAGTTATATGCATGTCAAATGATTACATAAAATTAAAAGATACCCTTATTAATTTATGCAATTGATAATCACAAATAATTATCTACCATGAGCTGGGTCTGCAAAATTAGCCCATCGCCTGATCGCAAATGCCACGAAATATTACATCGCAGTCGGGCAATAGAAATTTTTTTTATCTATCGCCTGATTTGCGATAAAAAAAACTGACTGTCAAAAAAATAATAAAAAAATGACCAATTTACGTGTTTCAAAGGTAAATGTTTACGGTACCACTTCTGTTCAGTGCTTTTCACAGGCAATTTAACTGTTCCTCAGCGGGGCGCTTAAATTTCGAAATCAGAGTCCGCAGGGCGCCTGAAATTTTCCGATCAGTGTATTCTGGCAGTTACTGCAGCTTAAGATCAAAGCGATATCGACTTTGCCGAAAATTTTGAAAGCCGATTTACGGTCCTTTGTCGCTTTACCCAACTAATTCCCACCTAAAGGCAGAGCGTAGTTGTATTGGAAAATCAGTATTGGCCAATGATAGCACATGCTTTGTATGAACAACAGCACTCGTAGGAAGGCAATATCTGCATTTAAATCATGCAGACAACTTGTGACGTACAGTTATTGCCACAGAAATCTTGGCCAGTTACTTAGAAGACTGATGATGGCAGCTGGCTGTAATCCTCGTGGAAAAGTGAATGTCATGCATAATACTGTCAAAACATTTATTCAACTCCTAAAGTGTTTAAACCAATTATAGTTGAATTAATTACGCAACTGTTAATATAAGTTGAAATCTCAAATGCGAATAATTAAATATGTAATCCAAAACCCACTCTGGTTAGTCGATGTTAACGCATTTTTAATCCAAAACACACTTCCGAATGTAAATGTTACCGCGACGTTGACATATTCTTGCATCAAATAAGCAGTGTAAGTTTATTCAGTATTGACCCTTTTTCTCACTAAAAAGGGCGCAAAAATTATGCAGCATGTACAATGTCGCGTCATTTGCATAGAAAGTGTGGCAGTGCTTTCCACAACCATTTTACGGCCCCTCCCCGCGGCGCTCGAATTTCGAAATCAGAGTCCGCGGGGCGCCTGAAATTTTCCAATCAGTGTCTTTGGCTGTTACTGCAACTGTAGCAGAAACTAGCCATTCTAAAGATAGGAGCGATGCCGACTTCGCCTAAAATTAAGAAAGCCGATTTATGATCCTTTGTCTATCGCTTTTATGATCCTTTGTCTATCGCTTTAACCAACTTAAGCCCGCCTAAAGGCGGAGCGTCGTTGCATTGGAAAATCTATATTGGCCAATGAGAGCGCACGCTTATGAGCGACAGATTTTGTAGGCAGACAATACATGCAGTGTATTAATGCAGACTACTCGTGGCGTAATTGTAATTGTCACAGAAATCTTGCCCAATTATTTAGAAAACCATGATTGCAACCGGCTGTAATCCTCATGGACATTGTGCATTTCATGCATAATACTGTCAAAACATATACTCAACTCGTAAAGCGTTTTAACAAATTATTGTTGAATTCACTTTTGAGTGTTAATGTTTTGTTGAAATCTCAAATGAGCATAATTAAATTTGTAATCCTAAACACACTCCCGAATGTTATTGTGAACACGTTTGTAATCCGTAACACACTTCCGAATGTAAACGTTAACGCGATGTTAAAAGATTGTTGCTTCAAATATTAACAGTGCAAATTTATTTTGTGTTGACCCATTGTTAATAAAAAGGGCGCAAAAATTATGCAGCATGTACAACGTCGCGTCATTTGCATAGAAAGCGTGGGTGTATTGAGCATTGTATTAAAAGTTAACGCACACAACACGTCAGGGAATTGACGCGTGTTCAGTGGGAATATTTCATCAAATCTATAGTCACTTATGTCGAAATTCATTTGATGCTTCAGAAAAAAGGAAATTCGTGAGAATTTTATCGTCAATATTAACCAGAATTCGCTTTCAAAAATGAAATACTGTACACGGGATTATCGGGTACTGAATAGAAACTTGAAAAGTAGTAATTATACAGTAATAGAGTTGGGTTGATACGGATGTATTGGGGAATCGTTCGAGTAGGGATTTTACTACCTATGCGGGACAATTTTAAAACAATTAAAAATTATATCTTTATAACTTTTTAATCGTGCACCAAATGACGTCTTTTGATGCTGTCTTTCTGAGAGTTATAACCATCACAGAACATCAATTGACACGTTAAATTGAAAAAAAAAATCAACGTCGGGAGGGGATACCCCTCCCGAACCATCCCTATCAGAACAAGGGCGGCTGAAAAAAATCCTGTGGAAAGCACTGCATTGGTGATGTGAGCGTTGTACAAACAAGCACACAACACGTCAGGGATTGACGCATGTTCAGAGGCAATAATTCATCAAATATATAAATAATTCATCAAATCTATAAATAATTCATCAAATCTATAAATAATTCATCAAATCTATAAATAGTCACTTATGCTGAAATGTATCTGATACTTTAGAAAAATGCCAACATTTGTGTTAAAGAAATTATTGGGAGCTTGTATCGTCAATATTTACCAGAAAGTGCTTTTAAAAATGGAATAAACAGGATTATCCGGTAATAAATAGAAACTGGAAAAGTAGCAAGTATGCAGTAATAGAGTCAGGTTGAAATGTATGCATTGGGTAATCGTTCGAGTCGGGATTTTACTTTCTATGCAGGAAAGTTTTAAAACAATTAAAAAATCTAGTATCTTCATAAATGACTTTATGGGGATTATCTTGAAGAGTCATAGCGAAACAAATGACGTCTTTTGACGCTGTTTTTTTTAAAGAGTTATAACGCACCACAGAACGTCAATTGACATGTTAAATAAAAAAAATCAACGTTGGGAGGGGACACCCCTCCCAACCCACCCCTATCACCACCGGGGCGCCTGAAAAAATTCCTGTGGAAAGCACTGCTGTTACATATTTTATATCCCTATTAATCCCTCTAATTAATATCTCAGCGAAAGCATAAAATCTGGCATACAGTTTTCAAATTACATAACACTGCTGATAAACTGAACTTGTATTGCACCTAAATACAAATAATAGTGCCACTTTTATTATGAAATAAAATTAGTAGATAGCTTGACTTTTTGTTATTGTCATGGTTTAGGATTATCATATATAGATTGGTCCTCAAAGTACTGGCTTTATATTGATACCTGTAAATACTCTGAGCAAAGAAATCAACATTGTTTCGTTTTGTGTTCGTCAAGGCATCTGTGTTAGTTAAACAGGACATATGAACAGGAAGAAGGTTGCAGTTAGTCTAATCTGTAGGGGGGCTTCCCATCAATAAAGTTATGTGCTTGTTTTTTTTTCTTGCATGTATTTGTTTTCCCAAAATTACAGCCCTTTCCTGTTTCCCAATGGCAAAAAAAAAAGGTTTTTCCCAAAAAACCTGACCAACATTTCCCAAAAAAGATGACATACTTTTCCATTAAACTCAATAATTGGTTTATTGAACTTATTATACAGCGATATAATTCTATAGCACTTTATACTATAAATTTGTTAATGCGTTAAACAAACACTTATACACAATTTGAGTACTTTTATTTATCATCATTTTAATAATGTTTCATTTTTCCTAATTTCATGGTTTAACGCGCTTTTTTTCCAAATGAAATAGGTACAGGTTGTAAAATATATAGCAAAAAAACTGACAACTCTTGTTACAATAATTATTGACTATGATATAGTGGAATATTATTAATTCACACTGAACATGAACAAGATTGAAAAAAAAGAGTAATATTGTCTAAATTGAAGACTGATTAATAGGAAAATCATTTCTAAATTCTGTTAGTCTCTCATAGTTTTTGGTGTTGCAGGATTTTTTCAAGCTGAAGAAGGATTTATTAATGTTAAAAACAATGAAATTAAGATTTAAAAAAATAAAGTAGAGAACTCATAGTGTTTTATCCAGGCCGTTTTAGCGCGTTGCGGCGCTGTGCCCTTTTTTGAAGCGCCCCGCTGCCCCCTTTCAAGCCAATCAGCGCCGCCCTGCCCTTTCATGAGCACCCGCTGTTTTCCGCTGTTAGCCCTTATTGATAAGATCTTAATTGCCTCTTAACCAAGCTTCTAAGCAGACTATTATCAACGAAGATTCGCGCGGTTGTGAATTCGTCGTGCGTTAATAAACCTGTGTCAATATCAATCGATAATTTCAGTGGCTTTGTTACACTAATCGGTCTGTAATGTGTATTCCTCCACAATAAAATCGTGCACAGTTACTTTGGATACTTGATGAAAACCTCGATGTTATCCACGTAGAAATTGTGCATTTCATGCATAATTCAGTTACATGTAGATCTATATCAAAACATTTATTTGTACGCATAATTAAATTAAAAAAAACACACCAGTTGTATCTTTATCGTAATCGTCTTTAAGATAATTAATTATTGAAAAAATAACTGTTACATATACTAATTAAACAAATGTTTATCAAGTATTAGCAGACTTATTATACGATTTTACATTGCTATGCGCACCTGTCCCTTAGCCTCAGGGTACCAATTCTCGAATGATTTTTTGCCGATTTTATTTAATTTGTCAAACTGTTTCAAGTTTTTAAAAATAATTTAAACTGATATTTCAGGTAAAAAACTACTCTTTCTGAAACTATAAAATGTAAAAAACAAGCGTTAAAAACTCGACCTTACCGTTGGTCAAATGAAGTTGGTTCTGTTTACATTTTGCAACCGGTTTGGAACGAATTATTGAACGTTCACTCAAGCAAGCCATCAGACATTTACATTAAATATTTACACTGACATGTATCCAATGTTAAGCCTTAAAGGTGAATGAAAACATCGCTCATATTGTTAGAATCTTTTAAAATAAAACATTTTGATGACTTATAATGATCTAACTGAATTAACCACTCATTTACCTGGTCAAATATTAAAATTTTACTTGGTTCAATGAATCTTTGTCTGCAGTTGCGTTTACGAAGAAGAGGCTGTCAAGTTGGAAGTTTGCCAATAGAATGTATTCATATTGGACTTACTTAAAATAGGACCCGATTTTAAATTCAACGATTCCACCTTGAGTAAATTTTATAATTTATAAAAATCGTTCGAGAATTGGTTCCGTTCGAGAATTGGTACCCTGAGGCTTCATCATTTTAACAAGATGGCGGACTTAACAGAAAATAAATTGGGACTTGGCAAATATGGCAAATAACGATGGAATTAACAATGGAGATCATACATTTAGAAAGGGATTTATAAAATGCCTGTGATAATCGACGATGCATAACACGTTTTAGATACTAAGAACATATTTATGAGTAATCTTATTAGTGGATGTATGTCACGTAAACGAGTGTTTGTAAATTGGTAGTGTTCAGTTTACTCGCAAAGTTAAAACATCTTTCAAGATTATCAAATGGAAAATGGGATACAACAAACATGTTTTCATTTATATGTTAGTGAATCTGTGTAAAATCAGATTCATATGCATATATTACTTTATTATGTTTGTCGTGCTGTACAGTTTACTGAAACAGCATGGAACTTAAATGAACATATCAAGGTAAATATATTAATATTAATTAAATGTAGTGATTTAAGGTCACTTCCAACAGCCTTGCTGTTGAGCTAGCTTTTCAGCGACGTGGTTAAAAGTGTCTGACTACCACTCCGGAGGTCGTGGGTTCGATCCCCCATTGAGGCTCCGTATTTTTACAATAATGGCGAGGAGGCAAATACGAACTGTGATTCGGAACGTTGGTGTGAGCTGTTTAATGGCTTCAAGGAGCCGCTTGTGAAGCGGTCGACACTATAGCAAAGTGTCAATGTGACATGCTGTAGCGGGCATGTCTGCGCCTTGAAACATTAAGAGGGGGAGGAGTGTAGTGATTTAAGGTCACTTCCAACAGCCTTGCTGTTGAGCTAGCTTTTCAGTGACGTGGTTAAAGTGTCTGACTACCACTCCGGAGGTCGTGGGTTCGATCCCTCATTGAGGCTCCGTATTTTTACAATATTAAGATAGTTAAATGCAACAATTACCATTAAATGTGCTTGTTTATATATTTATGTTTTTCCCACAACTGTCTCTGATGCGATTAGGTGTTTCTCCCAAAACCAGGTATTCACGGAACGTTTTTGCCCTTTTTTGTCTAAACTGCCCGTTAAAATGCCCTTTTTGAAGGTAATGCACCATGCCCCTTTGCCCTCCTGGGAAAAACACTAACTCACCTGGTGAACTTACACCTGTAATTAAGCAAGAATACCAGTAATGGAATTAAAGTATGAACGCTACTACATGCACTTTGTTAACAACTTCAACTCCCAGCGATTTTTTTTGTCCTATTGGCAGGACTCGACACTAACTATTTTTTCAACTAGCCCATTCGGGCTAGTAAATGCAGAACCTACTAGCCCNTGACGATTGGTTGAATAAGAAAAGTGCTCGCTGCGCTCACATCGCGCCACACGATTTACATATGTTCAAGGGGATATCCCTGTACCGATTGGATGTCAAATTGAGGCCTACGGGGATACCCCACAATTCAGTTTATGGAATGTGTTTACTTCCGGAGATTGGAAGAACGCTGTGTTCACGAATGTCTGAAACACATGTATCGTCAAAATTGTGCAGAAAATTGGAGTTTTTGCAAGTAATATCTAAAGATACTAACTACCGACTAAAGTAAAGGTGAAATGATTGATCGTTTTAAGTGTCCTGCTTTTTGGGCAAATTTCCCGACAATTTTGTATGGAATGTCCCGATTTGGACCTGAAAAATTATGGCATGTATGTCTATCACTTTAACCAACTTAAGCCCGCCTAAAGGCGGAGCATATTTGTATTGGAAAATCTATATTGGCCAATGAGAGCGCACGCTTATGAGCGACAGATTTTGTAGGCAGACAATACATGCAGTGTATTAATGCAGACTACTCGTGGCGTAATTGTAATTGTCACAGAAATCTCGCCCAATTATTTAGAAAACGATGATGGCAACCGGCTGTAATCCTCGTGGACATTGTGCATTTCATGCATAATACTATCAAAACATATACTCGACTCGTAAAGCTTTTAACAAATTATCGTTGAATTCACATTTGAGTGTTAATGTTTTGTTGAAATCTCAAATGAGCATAATTAAATTTGTAATCCGAAACACACTCCCATATGTTAATGTGAACACGTTTGTAATCCGTAACACGCTTTCGAATGTTAATGTTAACGCGATGTTAAAAGATTGTTGCTTCAAATATTAACAGTGCACATTTATTTTGTGTTGACCCATTGTTAATAAAAAGGGCGCGAAAATTATGCAGCATGAACAACGTCGCGTCATTTGCATAGAAAGCGTGGGTGTATTGAGCATTGTATTAAAAGTTAAACGCACACAACACGTCAGGGGATTTACGCGTGTTCAGTGGGAATATTTCATCAAATCTATAGTCACTTATGTCAAAATTCATTTGATGCTTCAGAAAAAAGGAAATTCGTGAGAATTTTATCGTCAATATTAACCAGAATTTGCTTTCAAAAATTAAATACTGTACACGGGATTATCGGGTACTGAATAGAAACTTGAAAAGTAGTAAGTATGCAGTAATAGAGTCGGGTTGATACGGATGTATTGGGGAATCGTTCGAATCGGGATTTTACTATCTATGCGGGACAATTTTAAAACAATTAAATTTTTTATCTTTATAACTTTTTAATCGTGCACCAAATGACGTCTTTTGATGCTGTCTTTCTGAGAGTTAAAACCATCACAGAACGTCAATTGACACGTTAAATTGAAAAAAAAAATCAACATCGGGAAGGGATACCCCTCCCGAACCACCCCTATCAGCACCAGGGCGGCTGAAAAAAAATCCTGTGGAAAGCACTGCATTAGTGTATTGAGTGTTGTACAAACAAGCAAACAACACGTCAGGGGATTGACGCATGTTCAGAGGCAATAATTCATCAAATCTATAAATAGACACTTATGCTGAAATGTATCTGATACTTTAGAAAAATGGCAACGTTTGTGTTAAAGAAATTATTAAGAGCTTGTATCGTCAATATTTACCAGAAAGTGCTTTTAAAAATGGAATAAACCGGATTATCGGGTAATGAATAGAAACTTGAAAAGTTACAAGTATGCAGTAATAGAGTCGGGTTGAAACGTATGCATTGGGTAATTGTTTGAGTCGGGATTTTACTATCTATGCAGGAAAGTTTTAAAACAATTAAAAAATCTAGTATCTTCATAAATGACTTTATGGGGANAACATTCTCTAATGTCTCTATCTTTTTTAAAAGGTAACTTTTATTGTTACGTAACTGTTTAATTAAAACATTTTTACATTTAAGACAAATGTGCATGTTTTTTAATCAGAGACTTGTTAGTCTCTTTTAACTCTTAGTTTTTGCATCACTTGCAAATTTTCCTTTTAGCTTACTTTTAAGTCTTTCATTTTCTACCTCAGTTGTTTTAACAACAGCAGTTACAGACAATAATGTTTCCCTGGCTGTTTCTAAATTATCTATATTGTTTATTTCCTTTTCTACAGGTGTAGGCTTTAATGAGTCAGGTCTTCTTTGTGGAAATGTAAAAGAATTTTCAAAAAAAGATTTCAATTTAATATCAAAATTATGTTTACTTTTGTTCTTCATTACATTTTGGAAGCCCTTAATTACAGAATCTAAAGAACGCTTTAAACTTTTGTCTAAAGAACCTTCCGGAGCATTATGTTTAAGATATGAAAAACACTGATCATAACCCTCATTCCTGTACATATCAATTAAATGTTTGTAATTAAGATTACTCATAGCTGTATTTGAAAAAAAGAATTAAAAAATAACTAGTAAGTAAACAATAAACAGCAAACATGAAATGTTTCTTTCATTCATAAAGTTGAACATTAAAATTGAATGTTACTTTAATACATGAAGTTGAACAAAAATGAAACATAAGTTTCTTACATGGAGTTGAATAACAAAAATGGAATTGTACTTCCAGACAAAAAAAATAAAGAAGAAAAAACAACAACAAAAAACTGAATTGTTACTTCTATGCATGACGTATTAAACTTTAAAACATCTGCACAATTGAAAAAAAAAAAATCCACAATTCCCTTACTGGAAATCAATTCAACAAAATTTTAATGTAAATGAAATTTCAAATATAAGCTTAGGCAAACAGCTTTTCAAGATATTTAATTTGTTTTTTTTGTTTTGGGGGACATGGCATCCTGGTTTACAAGTTCCAGAGCTGACATGAAGAAATGTTTCACACTTGGAAAACCATACATGCAGCCTTGGGTCATTTCTTCAAGCAATTGACACACTCAAATTAAAAAATTTATCGTTCATACCAAGCATAACTCTTTTCATTGTTGTGAGATGGTAAGTGTCGTCTTCGGTGGTCAGATTGGACGCAAGGACTTTCAGAGTACTGTTTTGTCCAGTTTTTAAACCTGAGATCTCACGATCTCTAAAACTTTTTGCGATATTCATCACTTGAATGTCTGAAAAAATTATTAGAAATATTAACTTCAAGTAAAACAAAGTGTAAAAGTGTCCTTCTTGGAGACTGTTGCTGCTTATATAGTAGGCAGCTTTTTTGTGATTAAAACTCTATAGTTATTGAATATACGACAGTGTGTCGCGCGAAAGAATTACGTCAATATCTCCAAGGTCAAGGTCACACTTTGAGGTCANCATGACTTTAATTTAATTTATTCGTCGTAACTTGACGTATTTATTCTATAGTTTCAATGGGTTAATATTTTCTCATTGCGTGCATTGATTCAGATGTAATTTTTTCATTCTAAAATACTACATGTACTGAGTTGCACGTCTATATTTAGTCACATATATGGTCTGTTGCAACACGCACGCTTTCCATGCGACATTAACAATTGCGCGCTCTTATTAAAACAGTGGTTTTTCATGGCATACATGTATAGTGATTGATGTACGCTGTAGCGCATTGAGTTGTGCACTTAAGCGTTAATTACACCTTCGTTCTCCGTGAAAAGGCGGGGCTATGCACGTGCTGCTTTATGATTGGTTTAGCATGTTGATCCCTAGACAAAGGAAGCCAATTTTATTGCTTTGACAGCAAGCGGCTTCCTCTAATGACGTCAAACTGTTCATTCCAGAGATGGCAAATTTTCGCGAGAATTTTATTAAGGCGTTGAGACCTTCACATGGGGTTGGTGTGTATTCGACTGCCTTAGCGCTGATTGGCTGATGCGATTTACACTGATAACAGGACCCCTGTTAATTGTTCGATTTTGACACATAGCGTAGTCACCTATTCATGTAGGCATTGCCATGGAGATGCTGCGGATTAGTGGGAACACAGATTCGAGGTGCAGTTAAGCCTAAGACATGTATATATTGATTTTGCAAAATCTGGGACATTTGACAGATTTCCGGGACTGCAGGACACGTTCTTCATTTCCGGGACAATCCCGGACAATCCGAGAGGTATGGCATGTATGAGTCTACATGTATATCAGGGGTGGCGAAATCAAATGTCCGTTTGCCCGAGTCGTACATTTGCTTGTCTGGGCAACTGATTTTTTTCAATTAAGTTGTCTGTGGACAACCAGTCAGGTCAAGGAATACAAAAAAAAAAACATTGTATTAAAGCCGTAATTAAGTTTTACAAAACCTGATGTTGACACGCGATTACATTTTCAGTGCTATTTTCGGAGCAATCAAGCTAAAAAACCGGCACCCTCCTGCGCAGTGATCTCTCTTATTCTATAAGAGACCGGGCGCATGCCGCATTTTCAACATTTTGCCCGACTGTTGGACAGTGTACAGACTGGTTTGTTCGTTAATTCTGTATCTAAATATTGAACGTTCGTCTTAAATTTTAAAAGGCATTAATACCAAATGTTTGCTAAATTCTAGAATCAGTTTTTTCTCATGTTTTACTTCATACAAATTCAAGCATAGCCGGATAGTTACGTTGCATATGGCAATGGCTGTCATTAAAATTCTGAAGTGTTTGTCGGATTACACATTTACTTATGCTCATTTGAGAATAAAACAAAACGTTTACAGTTGTGTGTAATTAATTCAACGAGTCTTAATTGTTAAAACGCTTAAAGCGATGAAAAAAAGTTTTGAAAATATTACGCATAAAATGCACATTTTCCAAGATTATTACAATGTTGCCATCATCAGTTTTCTAAGTAACTGGCCACGATTTTATCGTGGAGGTGTACACTGTAGGGTCTGATTAGAATTGTAGGTATAACAATAAATGCGTTTATAATTTATATAAACATTAACGGACAAGTTAGTGTAGTTCAGCAACAGACAAGTTAAGTTTCCTAAATTGTTGTCCATGGACAAGTATAGTTTTTTGAGATATTTTGCCACCCCTGTATATTGAATGGAATACTTGAATGTAAAAAGTTTTTTTTATGAAAATTGATGGGCGAACAGCGAATGCAAAACCTGTCAGTAAGGGTCTAACGTTGCAAAGTTTCAACGGAGTCGTTCTGTGTGTTACTGAAAGACTTTTACAAAAATCTAAAATGATTGAACAGTATTTTAAATTCCCTATCCTAAAATTCTATATAAAATTGTTGCATTGTTACGATTTTGTTTTTGTTAATTTAACTACTAAATGGTTACGGATTTTCACATGATGAGCTGATAATAAATTTATTTATTTGCAGTACAACCGAAACATTTGGAATGATGTTTGCATAACTCATCTTGGCAACTTCACATGAAATTCTTGTGGTTTTTTGGTTATACATAAGGAAACAATATACCACTGTAATTTAATGGCCTTATCTTAGGCCTTATTAAAAACTAGATTATTAATAACATGCAGAAAGTTTATAAATCGAAAAAAGAAACACTTACCTGAACTCAGTTGTTGTTTCATTTATTTTAACTACCCATTAAAAATATGGCATAGATTTTAGTGATTCAATTCGGCTATTAATCCACAGCAAGTAGAATAATCCGAAAAATAAAATATCCGACTATGCCAACATATGATACTTTTTACTATTCTTGCGTTAAAATGGTGAATCAGTACGTGAAATAAATTCATACCAACATAATATTACTCTTATATACGAACCTATTGTTTTCATATTACACAATAATCTTGAAGTTGCATTAATAAGCAGATAAATAAAATGTAATTGACGTTAAATTACCTGCAGATGACATACATGTTTGTTGTCTTAACTTTGAATCAGAATAGACGAATTTTATTTTTGATTTAACGAATTATGTAATGTTTTAATATGAATAACTGCATAAAATGCAGTGAATACATTTATTATATAAAATATGATATTTTTTGTGGCACAAAAACATATAACACTTAATATAATGTGTAATGAGCATTATTATTAAATTTCGTTCACTTAGGATTCTATATTTTAAGACTGTGTTGCACAATAAACGCACTGTTTCGGCAGCAGATCATTACAACCAGTCTGTGATGCTGAAGCTGACAAAACACGATACAGTTGATATTGAAATTATTATAGATGCACAGAAATTGTGGTATTTCGTTTTGTACACCGTGATACAATGGCGCAAAACGAGGTATACACTCAAGTGCCTCCNTTTAATTTTTATTTTTTTTTTATTTTTTTTTTACCTTAAATTGTGATTTTTTTGGACAGCAATTGGGAAATTTGTAGTTTTTTCGTAGTTGGGAAAGTGCCCTTTACCGGTACTTTATAAAGAAGGTAAAAAATCGCTGGTCACTCCTTATTGCTATATACATGTACATGTACATATATAACGACTGTTTTCATCCTTTCATGTCACCAAAATATAAGCATTAATCTTTTTGCCTATTAAAAAATTGCCTCTGGCTGTTAAATGTTTAAAGTTTCCTTGCCCCATTGGCTATAAAAGTTATAGTGTTCCTGAATTCATGAGCTATAAATTTACCACTACATGCATACATGCCATAAATTTTCAGACCAATTCCGGGACATTGAGCTCAATTTTCTGGGACTTTTGCCGATTTTCCGGGACATGTATACATATAGCGATATATATAGACATATATGCATTTTTGGTATGAATTTTTTTTTAACATCGTAAATTGCTAAGTTCGAAAGCCTATCTGAAAAACACTTGATCTATTAACGTCAAATTAAACATAACTACTTCGTTTACTAGATACAAGCCACATGTTGTTCGTGTTAGAAAAAAGCACCAAATTGCTATTTCTTCATTTCCGGGACAATCCCCGACAATCTGAGACGTATGGCATGTATGAGTCTACATGTATATCAGGGGTGGCGAAATCAAATGTCCGATTGCCCGAGTCGTACATTTGCTTATCTGGGCAACTGATTTTTTTCAATTAAGTTGTCCGTGGACAACCAGGCAGGTCAAGGAATACAAAAAAAAACATTGTATTAAAGCCATAATTAAGTTTTACAAAACCTGATGTTGACACGCGATTAAATTGTCAGTGCTATTTTCGGAGCAATCAAGCTAAAATACGGGCACCCTCCTGCGCAGTGATCTCTCTTATTCTATAAGAGACCGGGCGCATGCCGCATTTTCAACAATTTGCCCGACTGTTGGACAGTGTAAAGACTGGTTTGTTCGTTAATTCCGTATCTTAAAATTGAACTTTCGTCTTAAATTCTAAAAGGCATTAATACCAAATGTTTGCTAAATTCTAGAATCAGTTTTTTCTCATGTTTTACTTCATACAAATTCGAGCATAGCCGGATAGTTACGTTGCATATGGCAATGGCTGTCATTAAAATTCGGAAGTGTTTGTCCGATTACACATTTACTTATGCTCATTTGAGAATAAAACAAAACATTTACAGTTGTGTGTAATTAATTCAACGAGTCTTTGTTAAAACGCTTAAAGCGATGAAAAAAGTTTTGACAATATTACGCATAAAATGCACATTTTCCACGATGATTACAATGTTGCCATCATCAGTTTTCTAAGTAACTGGCCACGATTTTATCGTGGAGGTGTACACCGTAGGGTCTGATTAGAATTGTAGGTATAACAATAAATGCATTTATAATTTATATAAACATTAACCGACAAGTGTAGTTCAGCAACAGACAAGTTAAATTTCCTAAATTGTTGTCCGTGGACAAGTATAGTTTTTTGAGATTTCGCCACCCCTGTATATTAAATCGAATACTTGAATGTAAAAAGTTTTTTCATGAAAATTGATGGGCGAACAGCGAATGCAAAACCTGTCAGTAAGGGTCTAACGTTGAAGTTTCAACGGAGTCGTTCTGTGTGTTGCTGAAAGACTTTTACAAAAATCTAAAATGATTGAACAGTATTTTAGATTCCCTATCCTATTGTTGCATTGTTACGATTTTGCTTTTGTTAATTTAACTACTAAATGGTTACGGATTTTCACATGATGAGCCAATAATAAATTTATTTATTTGCAGTACATCCGAAACATTTGGAAAGATGTTTGCATAACTCATCTTGGCAACTTCACAAAAAATTCTTGTGGTTTTTGGTTGTACATAAGGAAACAATATACCCCTGTAATTTAAAGGCCTTATCTTAGGCCTTACTAAAACTAGATTATTAATAACATGCAGAAAGTTTATAAATCGAAAAAAGAAACACTTACCTGAACTCAGTTGTTGTTTCATTTATTTTAACTACCCATTAAAAATATGGCATAGATTTTAGTGATTCAATTCGGCTATTAATCCACAGCAAGTAGAATAATCCGAAAAATAAAATATCCGACTATGCCAACATATGATACTTTTTACTATTCTTGCGTTAAAATGGTGAATCAGTACGTGAAATAAATTCATACCAACATAATATTACTCTTATATACGAACCTATTGTTTTCATATTACACAATAATCTTGAAGTTGCATTAATAAGCAGATAAATAAAATGTAATTGACGTTAAATTACCTGCAGATGACATACATGTTTGTTGTCTTAACTTTGAATCAGAATAGACGAATTTTATTTTTGATTTAACGAATTATGTAATGTTTTAATATGAATAACTGCATAAAATGCAGTGAATACATTTATTATATAAAATATGATATTTTTTGTGGCACAAAAACATATAACACTTAATATAATGTGTAATGAGCATTATTATTAAATTTCGTTCACTTAGGATTCTATATTTTAAGACTGTGTTGCACAATAAACGCACTGTTTCGGCAGCAGATCATTACAACCAGTCTGTGATGCTGAAGCTGACAAAACACGATACAGTTGATATTGAAATTATTATAGATGCACAGAAATTGTGGTATTTCGTTTTGTACACCGTGATACAATGGCGCAAAACGAGGTATACACTCAAGTGCCTCCTCTGCCACCAAGATATCGATTAAGGGACCTAATTTTAGGTGATGTTCCTGATTCAGTTGATAGGTGAGTGTACTAACTTGGTATCAATTTCAAGAGGTATTAATAAAAAAATATTCTGATCTAAGATTCTAATCCTAATGCAATAAAATCGGATTATAGCAATATTCAAATATGTTTATTTGGTACTTGTTATGATTATCTCTTTGATATAGATTTGTTTCTCGTTGCGACAATTTGTCACAAACATTAACATATCTAAATATGGTAAGTTAAACTTAAAGGGGCTGTCCAACAGATTGTGGCATGTATTGAAGCTTGTCATTAAATGCTTTAAATGCTTTATATTGATAAATTTAAACATTTGAACTAAAAATCTCCAGTAAAAAAAAACAAGAATACAATTTAAAAAAAGGAAAAAAACAAACTCAAAAGGGCTCGAACCACTGACCCCTGGAGTCCTGGAGTAAAAAGCTACCCGCCTAGACCCTCGACTATCCACGCTCATGTTTGTAGAGGATGTATTTTTTTTAGCTTTATAAGCAATCCTCGTAGTTTTCCAAAATATCGTTTCGCGTTGATACGACGCTTTATCTGTTGGACGGCCCCTTTAATGTCATTAACCAGCTATTTTTATATATGTATTTTATGACAAAAAACAAAAACCCAGAATCAAATGGTGAACACTAAATAAGTGACAAAAGTAAAATAATATCAAATGTATTATTCACGTTTAAAAAAGGGCCTTTAGACTGCAAACAACAAGTTGGGATAACTTTCAAGCAATGTACCTGATAGTGGGAATTCAATAAATTTTCTTTTATTTTGGATGAAAACTGCATTAATTAAAAAAAGAAGTAATGAGGCCTTCATTCTGCTATGGCTATAGGTATACAACAATAGAAAAATCCGATTGGTCTTAATTTCAAAAGCGCCGAGTAAAATATTTATACAAATACAAAAGATCATAATAATGCCTTTAAATGACACTTTCTGCAGGTGCATAGAAATCAACAGTCATTTTAAAATTATTGTGTGAAGTAATATTATTATGATTGAAATATATGATGAAGTACCACTATACTTTTGCACACTATTGGTCACGATACTGTAGTGTTGTAAAATTCTCTTTTAAATGTGTTATTTTTGCAGTAGTGAATTCATATTATAGTAAAGACATTCTTTCAGCTAGACAAATAATAAATGCGTGGAAATGTATTTCTTCAGGGACTACTGTCTATTTCACCTTTTAATCAATTGGTTTAACCTGAGGCATTGTCACAAATAACCAGAATATTGGATAATATATATCCTAGTTGTTGCATGCATTCTATATATTTAATCAGAGAATACAAAACCCAGTGGTAGCAGACCTGTAATTTGCAAATATGGTCTCATATAAAAGCTCTTGAAATAATTGGTTGACCCTCCCACTGTTTTTCCCTTTATAAAATTCCACATAGCTCTGTTATCTTGAATAATATCACTGAACGTTCAATGTCGTAGTATCGAATGCCTATATTTTGGCTACAATACTCAGTATATATTAAATTTCTTTGTAGTAGGTAGAATATATGTGCATGTATGAACTGTGTCCTTGTAGTTGTACTATTGGTGTGTCCTCCATATACATACATCATATTCTTTGTAAAATATAACATCAATGTCATATCACTGTATCTTGATTATAAACGTTATACAACTTGCAACATTTATGCAACACATTCATAAATTGTCGGAGTGCCATCTGTCAAGAATTGCATATAAGATCAGGCACTTCCTTGGAATATGAGGTTAAGTGTTAAACTAGTGTATCCCTTATAGAAATGTAAAGAGGATACATCGTTTTCACACTCGACTCAAAACAAATCACAACAGGCAAGGCAAAATGACATTCTGTAAGGTCTGACTTTCTGGACATAATTCTCTTTTGGTCACTAATTGCAAAAGTATGCTAGATAACTGTGTAACAATAAAGACTTAGCATAGTTTTGCAACGATCCATGAAAAATTATTCTGCACATTCTGGGAGGAGGTTATCCCAATCGGGAAATCGCCAGTTTTCCCTTGCTGGATTTATTCCCGTTATTCTCTCTGATAAATGGAGCTGATTGTAGAGGCAAACACGATGATTGCATTTGCATATTGACCTGTGTCAGTATCAGATGTCAAAGCTTCTGTGTTTAATGTCTAGTAATTTGTTTTATTGTTGGATATTTTTTATTGCGAAGGTTTTTAAAATTATCAACTTCACAATTCAACCCAGAATTGTGTGAATTATTCAGGGATTTCAATTGAAGCAGAATCCTGCTTTTTGATGCAAGCATTTTGAAATTTTCTCACTTTTAACTCCTACAAATTATCTACCTTGCATCATTTTGGCCCAAATGTTACCAAGAAGGCAACTCCAAAATATAACTTAATCATACAATTCGAGTTGTTTGCATACTATTTTGCTTCAGTTTATCCCAAAAACAAACATTTGCAGAGTATTTAACTCTTTGCATGCTGGGAAATTTGTCGTCTGCTAAAATGTCGTCTGCTGAATTTCTAAAATTAACATATCAGAATAGCAAACAGTTTGGATCCTGATGAGACGCCACGTTCTGTGGCGTCTCATCTGGATCCAAACTGTTTGCAAAGGCCTTCAAAATCCGGTTCCAGCGCTCAAAGGGTTAACAAATATGCAGACACAAAATAAAGTATTTTGACCACAATTATTGTATTTGACCCCTGAAAATGTCAAGCACAGGGTCATTTGACTCCTTGTTTTCAAAATCTCTTGAAATCCCTGATTATTTTTCGTATATCAAACACGGCTTAAAACAAAATAACTGTTTAATCATAATTTAAAAACAGCACAATGCAATATTGTGAAACCTGTGCATTTTTCCATTATATTAATTGACCTTAAGCTGGTAAAAGCACCATTCTGTTGATAAAAATGTTCTTTGTCACAGCCATATAGACTTACTGCTATATATAATATAAATATCATATGCAGTTGAGGGGTTTAGTAAATATTGCACCCCAAGGAGAGTCATGGCTACCGGGGACAATTGTATTCCCGTAATTCACTCAGATAAATGGCTTTGGTAGTTGGGGCAAACATGAAGATAACACTTGCATATTGACCTGTGTCAGAACTTGTCAAAGCTCCTGTGTTTTATGTCTCGTAATTTGTTTTATTGTTGGAAATGATGCAAGGCAGATAATTTCACATCCGTTAATCAGGGACACCACTTCTTTTTTGAGATCCATTTATAAACAAGCCAATGTTGGTAGCGATTTAATTGGGTGGAACTTTGCTTGTCACACAAGCAAAAAACATAAATTTGCTTTTAAAAACTCCACATGCATGTCACAGCTTAAAAAAGGTCCTCATGTTTCCAAATGTGTTGTGATTGTATGTTTCTGTACATTTTGTGGATGAATTAATCTTTGATGAATCGCACAACATTGCCCGTTTTTTAAACTAATATGAAATATGTTGAAAAAAAACATATAAAACCTACCCACCCTGTTGAATTCTCTGTGTACCTAGTTTCAAACGACCATGAATTTGGCAACCTCCGCGCAGAGATTTGACGGGAACCAGCATAGATGGATCAAATCCCTGCCATCATGATACACAACCACTTAATGATAGCTGAGCCACGTGATACAATAATTGCGTCTAACAGTATCAACGACATAGATAACAATGCATATACGCTGAAAAAGAATGTGCCGGAGAATTGTTTCCTTTGTTGAAACAAGAGTTTTATGTTTAACCGGCAAATACGACCCATATATATAATGATCTAAAATCCTTGCTGTTATATATATATATAATAACCAACTAAGTCATAATAGCCGAACCACGTGGTACAATAAGGGCATCTTACAGTTATTTTTAAATTTGTAAACAGAACCTTTTACTTTTTTTTATTTAAGCAATTTTTTTTATTATGAACCTAAACTTAAACACTATTTTCAAAATATAAAAGACAATGATACTCCTTTTCATAATATAATACTTAAAATAAAATAAATAACATCCTAGCGAATCTGGTAGGATTTTCTTGTGATGGCAGAGGTTGTATGTGAGAGCATGGAACGACAACTCTGCCTGGAGATTGTGAATTTGGAGGAGTCAAAAGTGAAGTCCCTGATTACAATTGGGCTTGGATGGGTATTCCACAATTTAGCATAGGACAGGCATGTGAGGTATAACAGTAGCAATTATCCAAACTGCTTTGAAAACAGGCAGTAAATGAGTGTTACATTCATCAGTTCAGGTGCTGCTTCTATTAAGTAGGCAAACGGCCTACCACTTGGCCACAAAGTACAAATATTATGTCTCTTTGAAAATGTAACAAATTTTGGAATGTGAGCCTTGTGTTGTCCTTAATGTTAAAATGTTCTAGTTTTGCGTGTGATCCTTGATTAAATATATATTTTAATTTTAACATTATTATAGAATCTATTTTTTGTTTCAACCACAACAAGGAAGCCAAAAAGAACAAAAACAAACAAACTTTATTGTACTTTTCCCAGCTTCTGAGAAATTAGCCACTTTTAAGCTGTTAGTCAAAGGCTGACTGATAAGCCTTCTTTAAGCCAATATATGAGTCTCGCTCTGGGAAAACTGGGCTTAATGCATGTGCGTAAAGCGTTGTCGCAGATAAATCTGTGCAGTATGCATGGGCTAATCAGGGACGACACTTTCTGCCTAGACACGATTTTTGTTTAGAAAAGAATTCCTATAAAAGAAAAGTACCATAAAAGCTGAAAGTGTCCTCTGGACAACACTTTACGTATATACATTAATTAATAAAAGTGCCATGAAGAGTCACACATACATCACTGTGGATGTTAGTTGTCAGTCATTTGTCAACAACATGCTCTAGATAAACATTGTTTTTCACAAGAAAAATTAAGCGTAATCAAATGGATGGCAATAAAAAAGCGGTGAAACCTTGCTAACACATCCTGATATTGATTCTTTAGATTTTGCAATCTGTTTGCATGGTTTCCTGTAGAATAGTCTCAATGAATGTGGATTTGTTGGGAATAATATTATATACATGTATGTATGAGCAATAACTGTTTGAAAGTGATGCTTGAAATCCTCCTGTATGTTAATAGTTTGTGTTTAATTGTTATATTTGCTGACATATTGTTAAAGTTAAAGTTAAAGTTGCGGTTCATAGTCTGCTTCGATATACATCTTCAGCCGACTTCGACATTAACCCCCCGATCACTGGGATTTAAGTCGTCCGTTCACATATGGCGCACCAGGCAGCCAGGGCACATTGACTTATTTCCCTCACAGGTACCCATTGATACACCTGGGTGGAGAGGAGCAAGTGTGGGATTAATTTTTTGCTCAGAAAAATCCAGTGCCCCGATTGGGATTCGAACCAGGGACCTCTCGATCCACTAGACCACTGTCCCCACAAAATTGCTGAATCGGATACAAATGTCTTGCCTTCACACCGCAATATGGAGCATTTTGAGGGGGTCATTTTAAGCTAGAATNATCAGTTTATGATTGAATCAACAGCTTTATTTGACTTGAGACATTTGATGATATAACCTGTTTCCTGGGTAGGACCAGTACTTGGCATCTTAAGAGTGATCTAAAGAACACTTCCACTTAAGGGATCATAATGCCGAGATTCCCAAGTCACCAAGTGGACACCATATCTACTACTCCGCAGCCACCGAACCAGCTTTAAATTCCAGAGGCTGAAAAAGCACACAGTTATGACATATTAAATGTTAAAGCTTGGCAGATGTAAAACGCTTTTTTTTCATCAAGCAAAACATATTTTATAATGTTTTGTAGACAATAATGTCCAAATATTTATTACGATACGTGGTTATCAAATTAGCTTTTGCCCGTAAATTAGGTAGCACCTATTTTCATATTAATATATATGTATAAGCAATAACTGTTTGAAAGTGATGCTTGAAATCCTCCTGTATGTTAATAGTTTGTGTTTAATTGTTGTATTTGCTGACATATTGCTGAATCGGATACAAATATCTTTCCTTCACACCGCAATATGGAGCATTTTGAGGGGGTCATTTTAAGCTAGAATGGCCATCTTTAAATGCTGTTAACACAAAGTTATGTATTTGTATGCCCCCCTTCGAAGAAGAGGGGGTATATTGTTTTGTACATGTCGGTCCGTCTGTCGGTCCGTCGGTCGGTCCGTCGTTCCGTCGGTCGGTCCGTCCACCACATGGTTTCCGGATGATAACTCAAGAACGCTTAGGTCTGGGATCATGAAACTTCTTAGGGACATTGGTCATGACTGGCAGATGACCCCTATTGATTTTCAGGTCACTAGGTCAAAGGTTTATTTTATAATATCTCAAAAATATCTGGTTGAAGTTTTTGACAAATAAACAACAGACTCTTATCAGCAACTCCGTGAGTTTTCTTTAAATTGCCAATCATACTCTAACGTATTCACACAATGGCTGCCACTAAAACTGAGCCCGTTTGGGGGGCATGCATGTTTTACAAACAGCCCTTGTTATAATAGGTTTATCATTGGCCTCTTCAATATTCTGTTGATATCATTTTATAATCATAGCAAAGTTTTAATTTAGATCACAAACATCATGAATGATAAACATGGAAATTTGACGAGACCTGTATGGAACAGTCATAAACATAATGAAAATCATGCGCTATTCGTTTGCGTTACTTAAAGTAAAGGTCCTTGTTAACCCCAAACTGTGAGCACTTACCGGTTACAGTCAGGGGTTCAGGAGTTTGAATCCCATGCTGGCCGCATAACTCAGTGCTCCTGATAGGAGTTGAAAAGAGCAGGGGGGGGGGCTATTTTGTCAAAAGGTCACTGTAGAGCGCGCAGTATTTTGTCAAAGGGGTACTTTCAAGCGCGCAGTCGTATCCCGAAAGCCCCCTGTTGCATATTAATTTATATAATATTAATAATTGTTAGAATATATTATTTCCATTATTATTAAACCATGAAAAAAACATTTCTACAATGAGGAACACATTTATAACAATTTAATAACAGATTAATAAATTATAATATGTCTCAAAAAAAAACTTTATTTTTTTATTTTATTTTTAATAAAAGGGCAGGTCTGGGCTTTGGAAGGGCGGGGCGCCCTTCCATTAAGACCCAGCCGGAGCACTGATAACTAATATGGTGATTGGTAATAGAAATAGTCCTTGGTCCCTTCTTCCCCTTATGTAAATACCTCTGATATAAGTTACATGTCCTTTTTATTAGCAATTCTACATTTACGGAGAAAATAATACTACCATGGTTGTTATAATTATTTCTCATTTATATTTTCATTACATCTAACAAATTCTATAAAACTCATTTATATGATTTTGTTTTTCTAATTTGAATGATTATAAAGAGATATATCAAAATAGTTTTTCCCAAATCAGTGGACTTTTTGTGCGAAACAATTCCCAAACACGTAATTGCATTATTGCCCAAAATGGCCAGGAAATGGCCTGTTTGGTAAAATTACTGGCTATATGCAGGTGCATAAGCTGGCGTTTAGCACAAGTGGATTTAGATTGGCACTTTTTGCTTGCAGTGGATTATGGTCGTAGACAGTTTGAAACAAAATATACCATAAAAGTGGAAAAGGTCTTCCTGAATTAACCTGTTGCAGACTGCACAGGCTGATCCTTGATTACACCTCCCTGGAGACCCCTTAAATCATATTGTTTTGCTTTTATCGGAGCATCTTAAAAGCACAGAGTGTGCTATTGAACAAAACTACAAAGTATACCTCAAAGACTATCAAAAGAATAAAAAGACAATAAAATAACAAGCTTGATATTAAAATACTGGGACTTTATTTTTTGGCTCGTTTCTAGTTATTTAAAAGGATTAATTTACTTTGTCATATTGCTTTATATTAGCTTTGTTACCATATATTTGTGGGATGCTGAATCGTTACCATGAAAGTAAGTAAAAATTGGGTACCAAAAATTTGTGTGCTTCCTTTTTTATTCATAGAACGGTTCCAGGGCCCTTGATCTGCATTTTTTACCGCTGAATATCGGTGGATTCCCCCATAAACAAAGTAAATGTATACTCTTTTCCCCTGCTTGTTGGAAAAATTCCCCCTAGAATTTTTTATTTTGTTATGCTTTTGAATTTCGTGATCACCAAGTATGTATCAAAGGGAGAAAACTGTGCTTTCACTCGTGATAATTTCAGCAGTTACTTCCCATTTGCATTCTTCAGTAATCTCTGCCTGGAGAACAAGAAAAGTCCTTCTAAGTTCCAGATGTTTTCTAGATTTTTAGTTCACCTGAGCACAACGTGTTCATGGAAAGCTTTTGTGATCGCCTTTTTTGCATTTAACATCGTGTGTGGTCAACATTGACCATGATAACAATCGTCGAATCTTCGTTGAAATTCGGTAAGAACATTTGTCTCAATGATATCTGGGACGAGTTCGAAACTGTTNATTTTGCGTCGTGTGTCGTCAACATTGACCATGATAACAATTGTCGAATCTTCGTTGAAATTTGGTCAGAACATTAATTTGTCTCAATGATATCTGGGACGAGGTCGAAACTGTTTCATGTGAGGTCAAAAACTATGTCACTCGGTCAAATTAAAGAAAGCTTTGAACACTCTAGGAATCACAGTTATTTTCGCAACTTGATCAGAACATTTTGATTGATCTGTTGATTGAAATATAGATCCTGTTAATTTTTAGCATGGCACCTGAACTTGTAATTGTAATGTTGAGAACAGAGGTATGAAATGAGTCGCACTTTATAAAAACTGGGCTTCATGCATTTGCGTAAAATGTTGTCCCAGTTCGCACAGACTTATCAGGGACGACATTTTCCGCCTAAATTGGATTATGCTAAGATTAAAAGACTTCCTTTAAACAAAAAATGCCATAAAAGCGAGAGAGTCGTTCCTGATTAGCCTGTGCAGACTGCACAGGCAAATCTGGGGCGACACTTTTGCGCATATGCATTAAGCCCAGTTTTCCAAGAATGAGGCTTAAGTAATGCCAGCATAAATCGCATGTTTAAATTGCATGTCAGTTAAATGATTGTGAACATGCTCATGCATATTTGATTAACAGTGGTAATTAAAGCTTCCACTTCTGTCTTTCATGGCCTATATATCTTCTGAGTGTGGTCTGGATTCGTTAATTGTATCAATTAGACCTTTTTTCGAATGTACTTCTCACTGCCCTTGTAAAAGTATTCAATAAACACTTAAATCCCCAAGGTCTCAGGACAGATGTCCATGTAGTTGCCATAAGAAGTTTTCTCCTGGGATACAGAAATGATGAATGTTAGCTTTTAGTTTTGGAAATCGGTGCCATTTTTTCCCTTCTTAGAGAATTGCAGTTTTTCACAAATTTGAGAAGTTTGGGACTCAAGTTTTCACAATTTTAGAAATGTGTGACTCATTTTTTCACACTTTTTAACAGTTCACCACTCATTTTTACACAAGGCCAAGGCCGCTTCACAAGGATGGGAAAAAAGCCCTGTTTTATGAAAGTTTCAGTAATGCTAATGAAGTTTATGTGCAAAGCAGGCTGATATAGCCTCTGCAGTGCTCCAGCTATGTCTTAACAAAAGGGCGCAGTCCGCCAACCTTATCACAGCGTGACTGCAAATTTTATTTGAAGTTTCAATAAATTAATTTAATTTGCACATTGAAAATAGTATTAATCATAGAACACTATTTTTAATGAAAATACATGTAATAAAACTAATATAAACTATATGTGAGCCACACTCTGTGAAAAGGGGGTATACTGCATGCGCGTTAAGTGTCGTCCCAAATAAGCCTGTGCAGTCCACACAGGCTAATCAGAGAAGACCCTTTCCGCATACCGTAAACTACATTTTTGCTAAGAAGAGATGAAATGAAAAAGAACAATATCATAAAAGCAGAAAGTGTCCTCCCCGATTATCCTGTGTGGACTGCACAGGCTAATCTGAGATGACACTTAACGCTCATGCATTAAACCCAAGACAGAGTGAAAATATACAACATATATATAATGACTGGGCGCGCTAAAGTGACCTTTGGACAAAAGAGCTCCTTGCCCTTTTTTAATCCCAGCTGGAGAACTGTCTTTGCTGATATAGCCCCCATTTTAGATATGAGCCTCGCTCTGTGAAAAGGGGGTTTAATGCATGTGCATAAAGTGTTGTCCCAGATTAGCCTGTGCAGTCCGCACAAGCTAAAGCTAATCAGGGACGACACTTTCCGCTTTTATTGTATTTTTTGTTTGAAGGAAGACTCTTCTTGACGAAATTCCAGTTTAGGTGGAAAAACTGGGACAACACTTTACGCACATGCATTAAACCCCCTTTTCACAGAGCAAGGCTCATATTTAGGGGAAAAGAAGCCTTTTGAGTACCAATAAGCATGTCAATGACCGTACAGGATTGAAACCTGGTATAAGGAGTAAAACAGACCAAATGGGGGAATAACTGCTCTCCATTCAAATGGTAATACCATTATCCTATATCTGTATGAGAAATTATTCATGCAATATTTTCTTATTGCTGGCCCATATCTAGATTGGAAACAATCCTTCACCCTTTGTCAATNGAATTCCATCGAACAATTTCTATGGAATTCCATATGATTCTATGGCAGATCTACAGACGGGTACGAGTAGAAATTGACTCCGGACGAGTGAATATTCCGGCAGCGCTTGTCCTGAAGGGCCAGTGGCATTTCTGGCCACAAAGATTAAAATTTCAAGTTTTAACACATCTTTACCAAACAAAACAATGTTTAATCGGCGATTAAAAATTTACGGGATGTTGATTTTTGCACACTGCGCTAAAATTAGTCCTGTTCCCGTTTATCGCCGATACCGGTATGTTCCGTGAATGTATCCTATACAGTACGGTATACTGTCTTTTAATACTGCTAAAAAATTTGTCTAAATTCTTCACATCTTTAGATTTAAAGAGTGGCTATTGGCAAGTTTTAATGGACACAAATGACAAAACTGCCTTTTGTACACACAGAGGCTTGTTTGAGTTTAACAAAATGCCTTCGGACTCTCCAATGCTCCTAAAGTGTACTCATAATGATTGTGACCATGAGGACAAAATGAAAAACAAACAAGTTAAAAGTGTGTTAAAACAGTTTATTTAGTTTATTGCAGTTCATGAACCAATAGAAAATCACAATAAAACATATTAGTTACTGATTTATTGCATTTTTTCAATAAATTGCAGGGCAAGTACATATTTCAGCAGGGCAAGTGAAAAATTTTAGCTACTTGCCCCGCAGGGCAAGTTGCTGAAAACAAAATTGTTGTCCCCTGCATTGTTTAGGTCATAGAGGTGATATGCAGAAGGCATTAGTCAGTCATTGTGGTTCATGGTTATGCAAGCTCACATTTGAAGGTCAAATGTTTAAGCCTCCATTTGTGTTCTCTCTCCATATGTCCTCTTCCCTTTGATGGATTCAAATTAAAGTTGGTCACAGTGTTAAGGTTATTGAGAAAATGTGCAGAAAGCATTAGTCAATTATGCCGGTTCAAGGTCAAGGTCATGCTTAAAGGTCAACATTTTAAGCTTCTACTTGTTATGTCTGCTCCTTATATTCTATACTCCTTGATGGGTTTTCATAAAACTTGGCTGCAAGTTTTTGGTCACTGATACCATGTTAGGTAGAAGGCTTAAGTAAATCAAGCTGGCGCATGGTCAAGGTCACATTTGGAGGTCAATATTTTAGCCTTAATTGTTTTTATGCCCCCTTCTTCGAAGAAGAGGGGGTATATTGTATTCGGCCTGTCTGTCTGTCATTCTGTCTGTCCATAACTTTAACCTTTCTTAAAGTTTGGTCATAAATTTTGCAATATTGAAGATTATAAAGCAACTTGATATTTGGCATGCATGTGTATCTCATGGAGCTGCACATTTTGAGTGGTGAAAGGTCATACTTCAAGGTCAAAAGTAAAAAAATACAATCCAAGGGAAGTAATAAGCTTTAAAAGGGAGATAATTTCTAAACCTGCCAAATGATATATTGAAATTTTATTTCAAAGCGGCACAATGTGGGGCATTGTGTCTCTTGTTGTATCTGCTGTTTACATATATCTCCTATACCCACTTTACAGCTAAAGAAGATGTCCAGAAGTCACGAATCAATCATGCTGGCTAAAAATCAAGGTCACCAGTTCAAGGTCAAAAGAACCTCAGCTTACTCTTGGACTGCTTTGTAGACTATCAACGATTACAAATTAAAAGTGTCTATATTGAGCATTTGTATTTAAGTTAAATAAAGAACAAATAAGTATGATGGGACTATAATCGAGGCGTAAAAGACTAAAAAACAAAGTTGGCATTATACAAACTAGAAGCAATTTGCTCCTTGGAAAGAATTATACAGACGCCCACACAAAAGCCCACACAAAAGCCGTAAATGACCTCTGGAAAATGACAAGATATTATCCTAAATGTACTGCATTAAGATAATGATGAGTTTTCATTATGGTAAAAGCAGAAATGTTAATATTTTCATTGCAAATGCATTATGTCTGGGGTATTGTCTGGGGTATTGTGATGATGTGATGGCTGTCTTTTCTGAAAGGGATATTTAGAAGACATTGTACTGTTTCCTGGTTCATTATCTTTACTGTCTCTGCTTTGAATCATATGTATTTATAAGTTTCTGTCAATGAAAGCATTATAAAGAGTTATGTAATGTTTTGTTTATATTATGTGGAACATATTTAATTATAACCGTGATTTGGAGAGAAAGTAGGGTAAATCCATAACTCTATATGCACAGTAACTGATCAGTTCGTACATGGAATAATTTTAGCCTTGTTCTGGGAAAACTGGGCTTAATGCATGTGCGTTAAGTGTTGTCTGAGATTAGCCTGTGCAGTATGTACAGGCTAATCAGGGACGACACTTTCCGCTTTTATGGAATTTTTTCTTTTAAGGGAGGTCTCTTGTAAACAAAAATTCAGGGTAGGCAGAAAGTGTCATCCCTGATGAGCCTGTGCAGACTGCACAGGCTAATCCTGGACGATACTTTACGCACACGCATTAAAGCTGGCAGAGTTGATGTTGGTATATTTTTTCATTTTTGTTATGTGTCGCAAAAAGTGATTATGAGTGAAAATGTGAAGGTATTTATGTCAGATGTGCAAAAAATGTGGTCAAAATCGGTCAAGAAATGCCCAAATTCAGTACAAAGATAGGGCTTTTCAATTTCTGTCCATGGACAGAAATGATCTTAATTTAAACACGCGCGGGTCACATGTAAAACCACGTGGCCATTGCATCATTGTTTACAACGCCATTTGCCATGGAGAAACCCGTGTTATTTAGAAGTTGTTCTTTGTTTTGAAAAGCGCAGAAGTGGAAATCACGTGAAATTGGCGCTCACGTGACCCAAAGCGTGCATATGTCACAGGTTAAAAATAGTCTTGAGGATTCTGTTATGTACATGATAAGGTTTCGTATTTTTGATGCTTTTGGCATTTGGCACAATTTTTGCGAAAATCAGTATGGAGGAGTTAAGCTTAAGAATGTATCTCACGAATACTGATAAATTCTGGTCAGTTGAGAAAACCAAATTGTTGTGAGAAATATCAACTCGGCCGGCTTTAAGCCCAGTTTTCTCACAACGAAACTCATATAACTAATTGTAATTAATGGATTAACTATCATAACCTGTACACATACATGCTACATGTAGATGTATGTACTACTGTATGTTGTAACATACTAAGTGGACCATGATGAGATATGCCTCTGACAATAAGATTGAGAACTAATGGCTTCCCCACCTTGGATGAATTGTGTAATTGCATGTCCCTTGGCAATCCAAACAGTACCTGGGCCGGTATTCACCAAACCATTCTGAAACTTAAGAATAACAAATAGACTTGGGACCAAGAAAAATACTTTCAGCATTTGAATATATATATATATATATATATATATATATATCATTTAATGTAGAATATGTTTTACATGAAGAAAAATGTAGATAGAGGTGGTTAATGTAAAGTTTGACTCAAAATTCAAACAATTCTTGAATATTCCATTTTAAAGAATATTCTTTTTTCTTAGACTTAAGTATAACAATTGTTTGGTGAACCCTGGTAGCTACAATGGGATTTTGAAGATTCAGATTTTGAAATTTGTTTTCCTTTAATTTTGAATAGTTTTTATCCCCCGCCAAAGGCGCAGGGATATTGTTTTGGCGTTGTCCGTCCTTCTTTCCGTCCGTCCTTCCGTCCGTCCGGCACTTTTGTGTCCGGAGCTTGTCCTTTGTGTCAAACTTGGTATGAGTATATATATGGATAAGAGGATGATGCACGCCAAATGGCATTGTACACCATTGGTTAATAACGGAGTTATGGCCCTTTGTATCTTGAAAAAATGCTTTTTCCTGTGACAAAGCTCTTGTTTGGTGGGGGATATCAATTCAAAGAATTTGCTTGTTTTTTGTTTTTTTCATCAGCAATGGATTAATGTTTCAATCCTGTCGCAAAACAGAATCAACTNGGCATTCATGTAATCCCTGTGCAACCTCGTGTAAAAGATGTAAAAATATCGTATATGAGCCGCGCTCTGAGAAAAGGGGGTTAAATGAATGTGCGTAATGTGTTGTACCAGATTTATCAGTTACGACACTTCTCGCCTTAACTGGATTTTCTCTAAGATGAGATTTCAGTGAAACAAAAAATACCATGAAAGCGGAAAGTGTCATTCTGATTAGCCTGTGCGGACTGCACAGGCTAATCTGAGACGACACTTAATGCACAGGCATTCAACCCCCTTTTCACAAAGAGAGGCTTATATCCATTAGTGTAAAGATTGATATCGAAATGAGCTGAGTCGGGCTAACGAATATCAATTGACAGTAAGATAGATTAAAAGTGGCACTTGTGGTAAAAGCAACTGTAATTTTTATTACCATAAATGGATGGACAGGAAATTAAATGTCAATTATTCATATACTGGTAATTCTTCTTTACGAATATAGAACAGAGGTTTTTAGGGTGGAATGCAATTTTAGCGTTATGTTTTCCAATAAGGTATTGATAACAATTTTGTATTTTTTTTTACTGCAGCATTAAAGCCCCACTTAACAAAAAATAATGATAAACTTAAGATTGAACAAATGATATATAATGGATATTTTTTTAACTTAAAGGGGCCGTTCAACAGATAAAGTGTCAAATCGACGCGAAACGATATTTTGGGAAACTACGAGGATTGCTTATATAGCTAAAAAATACATCTTGAACAAACATGAGCGTGGATGGTCGAGTGGTCTAGGCGGGTAGCTTTTTACTCCAGGATTCCAGGAATCCAGGGGTCAGTGGTTCGAGCCCTGTTGAGGGTTACTATTTTTCCTTTTTATAAATTGTATTCTTGTTTTTTTACTGGATATTTTTAGTTCA
>VMBQ01006836.1:0-52016 GCA_007657795.1 Dreissena rostriformis
TATATACTCGTAATTATAACTTAAAGAAAGTAATTGCATTGACATCAATCAGATTAATTTTAACCTTGGTAAAACATCGTTCATCGGACAAAAAATTCAAATATACACATACTTCAACTCCAAAATTATACTATGTGTTCGTGTTGAGTATCAATTTTATAATTTCTATATATCTCTTAATTTATCTAACTAAGGTAAGATATGATATGCTTTTTGTTGACAAACACATTTGTAAAAAGACACGTCACCTAGTTTTATGTCATAGCATTAAAGTGAATAATATAAATGACTATTTTCGAAACGGTTTTATCTTAAGCATGTACCATTTAAAACACGTAAATATAACCATTGTCAGTTCAAACTACTTTTCAATTACATCCTATGTTCTGCAAAGATAAATCAATTCAATACAATCATTTATTATAATAAAATAAACCGTTTTAATATCAGGATATTTCCATTCTTTATTAATGGACAATTAAGTATTTCTTGATTATTACTCATTACTCTGTTAATTCTATGAAGCAGTGTTGGTACCCAATTACATCGCAGTATATTACATGAGGGCCGCAATGTACTAAGTGTATTAAAAATTTAACTCCAAAAACATTTTGGATATAATATTTTTTTACACTAACACTCTTTTGTCCCCTTGTCCGTTATTTGTTTACTTTGCTCGATATTTACAGTAGTTCGAATACCCAATACCCAGCTAGTAAGGCAATAGACGTACCAGTACAACAAAAGCCAATGTCCATCACCTAGCACAAGATATATTGATGCTGTCTCCCTTCACTTCTCGCACGGTAGTATTCGTAAAGTACTTGTCTTTGTTTTCGAAACGTTTAAAGATAGGATGATCTGAAAATGTGATAAAATATTTGGATAAACCACGATGTTTAGTTATGTCAATGTACGTTACAAAAATAAACATTACGAACTATACATTTGTTACATCAAACAACGGAATGACGGTTATGAGATTACTATGGGCATCCAACTAACTAGTAAGACTTTCATTTGTAACGAGGCCGATCAATTTGTTTGCTGCGTCCAAGTCGATCTATGTAAATAATCATATGTGTTTGTTACCACACATTGTATTACATGGTCTTGTGAATCTCGATCAAACATCAACGCCACAACTTCCCCTGTATTGTTGCCCGAAAGAGTAACATCTTAACTCTACCGAATATTTTCTGGGTTAGTTATCGTTTCAGAGACTTTTCTGTTTTACGTTACTAAAACCGGAATCGAAACTGGGTCTACTCTATTTATAAATAAAGCAGGAATAATTTTTGAGTTACGCGTGTCATAAAACGCGAACCGAAGAACGGACAAATAAGGCCACACCACTGATAATGATAATAAAACAGTGTTACAAATGAATTTTCCTATTTTAATTTACTAACTCCTTCTCCAAACCTGTTTCCGTCTTTTTTTAACAAGGGAATAAATAGGTTGGGTAAGTTATCAAGAACTGGATTAACTTACTATTCACTCGGTATCTTTTTATACGCTAAAGTAATCATTTGTTATACCATGAACTATACATTGTCAATTTTGCCTTGAGTCTATTTACAATACATACATGTATACGTGTAAATAAACGCGAAGGACAGGATGGCCTTTAAGCGCTCACCTTAGTTTACCTGACTTGACCTGACTTGAACTTATTTTACCTGACTTGACTTTATCAAAGTGTGTACCCAACTTGACACGAATTCAATCATGGCCTTGATATTGTCAGGATAAATATCCCAAGTGTCATTAAAATTAAGTCGTAAATGTGGCACATAGAGTGGTAACCATGTTTGTTTTACATTTAACCTAGTAACCTAGACGCAAGTGACACTGTCAAACTTAGCCTAGATATTGTAAAGTTAACTATTCTTACTATTAAGTTTGATTAATATTGTGTTACACATATTGCTTCCAGATTGGAAATATTGTTCTCATACGAATGCACCTGGTGACAACGATTTTGGATGCACGTGACCCATATGCAAGCTTAAACATTAAATTATCAAGAAACCTATTTTGAAAAAGTGAATTTTAACCCGACCTATAAACCAGGTCTCTTGTGTGTTTTGCAATCGTTTATGGAGTTTTCACCCGGTAACTGATTTTTGTTTTAACGCACAATACCAAGATTCAAACATGGATTAGATATATTGTCAACTTAAACACTAAGACCATGCTTCATGAAGATTGAGTCATACATGTGGTTCATACATTGGTTAAAAGGTTGTATTTTTTTTTGTCAGACGTGACCCAAATACGAAATCGGTCTAGATATTATTAGCATTACTATTTTTATTTTTTTTTAGATGGACTCATACATATTTTCTCTAGAGTGGTAACACGCTGTGTTTAAATTGCTGATCTAGTTTTGGGTAAAACGTTATTTAGATTTAAACTCAGCCAAGATATTGTTAAAACAAACATTATGGCAAAGGTTCGTCAGTATTAAGTCATACTTGCTGCCTCAAGATTAGTTATCAGTTTTGATTTCAATATTTTAATGTGTGATGTTTATTTCTGATCCTATTTAGAGTCAACATAATATCCTGGCTAGGTTATATCAAGATTGAGTCCTAAATGTGGCAATTATAGTAGTAAAACAGTTTTTCAAAGATTTAGCCTTGTAAACTAAGTTTTAGAAGCATGTTCACCAGATTTGAAGATAAACATGTTTACCAGGTTTCATCAAGATGGGCGCAGATTTGCTAACATTTTAAAACATAACATTCCAATTAAATTCAATAACAGGATATACTTTTCAATTTAATTAGCCTTTTGATAATTTCATATAATAAAATAAATACATCAGTCATAATTCCCTTATTCCGCAGACGTGCACGCACAACACACCGAGACATTAAAAAACGTATTGTTTCGGTTTAAAAGTAGTGCATCGACGGTTATTTCCCTAAATATTTTAGACACATATAAACACAATGAATTGTTTTTTGTGCCAATCTGTTATATCGTTTGTATCTAATGGTAATGATATATTGATGCAAACTTAATAGACAGGTAAAATACAGTATTTAATATACCCCTTTCAGCGCAATTCGAACTCCTAAAAAATAAAGAAAACGAACACAAAACAACAATAACAAAAAAGCACGCTGCAATGATATTTTGAAATAATATAAAATACAAATAAAGTTAAAGTATTTTCCCAGGTGCCTCACTCTCCAAGTCTTCGTCACAACAAAGTTTGCAATATCAAATCAGTATAAGGCAACGCTCTAGTTCTACGAATATCTGATTGATTACGTCTCAAAACAAAATACGCATCACTTCTGCAGACGACATTTCAGTAAGGTAGTTATCTCACACACAGCTAGGTGTATAGACTTCACAACATCCTTTTATAGCAAACAAGGCAAATTTGCCATAAAGAAACTCCTAAATAAAAAGAATTTTGATAAACTGGGAACAATTGTGAGTGTTTAAATAATAATTAAAGCCAGATTTGAGTTGTGGTCGTTTTTATTGAATGTTTATCAAATGTAAAACTGTTGATTATCGTAACAAGACTTACACAAACAATCGTAATACAACAATTTGCCAACAAGTGTAATGCTTACTCGGATCGCCATTCCGGAGGAAATTAAAAAAGTTCCTCCGTTGCGGAGTAGTAATCGAGAAGTTACGCATGTGCAAATACTGTTTTGGGACTGGTCTGAATGACTTAAATGGGCTCGGAAGCGTGATACATTTAACACACATTCTTAAAATTAAGCGATGCTAGATATTATACAACAACTGATATGGAATCTGATGTTCTTACATTTAAGAAAGCTGCATGCCTAGCTATTTTGAAAATATGCTTTATTTGTGTTTAGGTGTCTGAGCTCTTGATTTGAATCGAGTTAAAGAGTTTTACTTCTGGAATGAAGTCTTTTTTTCTATCTTATTTTGCATCAGCATTACCTGTGAATTTTGATTTATGGTGAAGTAAGGAGCAGATTGATGACTGCCAAGTTCAGTTGGGAGTGCCTGTTAACTATTGACATTTCAATGTTTAATTACATTTACAATATAGATGTTCTGGTGATTAGCATTTAATATATTCAGGACTGCAGTGTATTACACAGGATCATAAAATGTATATTTTGAAGGCATCAACGTTTTAATTTTTTAGCTCTATAACGTTTTACATTTAAACATGGGAAGTGTAAACATTAATTCACTATTTATAATTTAGAATGAAATCGTATTAAAGTCTTACTTCTATGACACAGAAATCATTTTGGATGCCACAACAGTTTGGCTCCACCATGTTCAGACACAAAGCCATTATTGTAGCATGAACAGAGTTAATGTAAAGTCAGTGGATGTCTACAATTTTCTACACAATTTACAAAACAGTGTCTTTTCCTGATAAATGTTACCAGCTTATCAACAATGTCCATGCTAAATATACTCCAGCGAAAACCAAGAGAAACTACGCTGTGGTCTTAAGTTGTGAAGTGATATCAATAATTCATTATCTATTTTTTTTTCGCGTTTGTTATAGAAGGTGTTTGAAAACTTTCAACGTGTAAGTGACACCACTGGTCATAACAAAACAGTATTAAATAGAGTTTATTGTTTTGTTTATATATGCCTATAGGCACATTCGTTTTCGATTTGGTAGAATTAAATAAAAAAATAAAACAAAACATGAAACATTGGAAGGGAACAATACAAATAGTTGGCGCTTTATTTTTTGTCAATTTACATTGCGCATGTTTCAGTGTCCGAACGTCCCTTAGAAGAGTTATTGTCTTATATGGAAAACCTCGTGCTTTAAGAGTACACAAACGTCTACTATTCTAATATAATCACGTCCCATATAAATGTTTCCAGTGCACTTGACCATTAATCAAATTAACTAGTGGCTTTTATATTAACATTTAATGTATTGAGAACATGCTTGGGTATCCAACAATGCCAAACAAGAATTTTCCCTGTCTAGGGACTTACACGTGCTTTCAAAAAACATGGGCACCTATACAATGGATATAGTCACGTCCGTACAAATTTATCATTTGAACTTTCCTTCTATTTAGCGTATTCATTTACCTTTTAACGTACAGGACAAATGTTTATTCTACTATGTGTTTCGTTTTGTGCCGTACTGTACCGTTTAGGCAATTGGTTCCTTGCCATAAATTAAGGACCACGAATGTGTGTATGATAGAAATGCGCCTACTGCTGCAGCTTCTGGAGTTTCGCTTCTTTATATTAAGTATCAACAAGTAAAGAGTTGTCCGGAACATTGGCTAATACTATGCTTCTCGATTTGCGTGTCAACACTTCTTGAAGTGCATTATAAATGTTTCAGTATCAGTGTTCAACGGTCCCAAACAAGAGTTTTCCCTGACTGCAGACCAACACATGCTATATGCATACAAAAGCACCCACAAGTCGAATAAAGTCACGGAACAAATACATGCTTCACGTAACATGCCCATCCATCAAATTTAGAGTTCTGATGTTAAGTTTTCAATATCGAACTTCTAAAACAAGAGTTGTCATGGCGTGTCATCTACATGCGTCACGTTCATGTAACCATTCATACAATATGATAGCGTTTACACTGTCAGTGCCAGTGATAAATCTGTCAAATGAAAGTTTTTGTTCTTGTATGGTTTCACAGCTCTTACTTTTACCAAACTGATATAGCCATCAATCATCTGAGCGCGTCACTTGCACACCATTTATGATCACACGTTGTGATTGTATCGTTATAAAGCTATTTGTATGTTGAAATCGCACAAACATAATTGTTCTTGTCTTTTGGTTAATACAGCCCACGATATATGCCCGATTCTTGAGTCAGATAGACGTCAGCCCTTATCAGCAATACAATAATGGTCTGTAACTGTTAATGAGATAACATGCTGAGATTGATCCATTGAGAAGGTTAACCAGAGAATGTGATTTATTGCTGATGACCACAAGTCTTCCAGATGACCAAAACATCTGCATCATTTTGTAAGTGATTAGTTGTGTGTGTAGTGAAATGTGATGAGTCCATAACCATCAACCTACTCTTCGGATATGTAAGTAACTGATCATGAATTTTGAGAAATATAATACTTCTTAACACATTCAGCCCTGGTGACGCCTTGGGTAATTAAGTCATTAACTCATTCACCCTGAATATGCATAGATAAATTGGAAATATCGTTAATATGAATTAGCTAAAATGAAAAAAATAATTAGGCGATTTGCATAATTTTTGTTTAGTCTTGAAGTTTTGTTTTTTATTCTTGGGACACACATTGGCAACATAATTGAATCCTGATTATGCCTTTTTTTTAAATACGACTCAATGTGTTATCAGGAGTTAAGCCCTTGTGACGCCTTAAATAGTCATTTTCAAATACAGTATTCATTAGAAGCTCATAAAGGATTTTCTTTAATTGCAGAACCAAGATTCATCAGATGACATGAATATGTTAGACATTTCAGTAATTAAATATTCATAAAATATAAAATTTTCATTAAAAACTCAGGACATATGCCCTAATCAGCTCCTGAAGGAACTGTGTGATCAGGTTATACTGTATTTGCATATGCATGACAAAAGGATAACCATTCTCTTTTCCATCAAAAAGTACATAAGACGAGTACCGTGTTTTAGTTCACTATTGCAGCTTTTAAATATAAATTAGGTTTAATAAACCTTTTCCTTCATGCACATGCAAACATCACCAATTTGAATGATTCATTTTTACATTTTAGCTCATACACATTCATGAAGTATCCAAATTTTGTAACAGTTTTCAGGACTGAATGAGTAAAAGCCTAGATAGTAGAATAAAACTAAAATCTAAGATTTTGGGACCTGAAGACATTTTAGAGCTATTAACCCATATGCAACCATAATTATTTGTGTTGGCCAAATGTTATATTTGGAGCTTGCTTACCCATTTTGCAAAAAAGGTGTTTTTGTCGTACAAAATACAAACTTGATATATATTTGAGGATGCGTGTTATAACAAACAGCGTAGACGCGATCTGATTAGGATCTTCACTGTTTGCCTTGATCGTTGCAGCGAACGGGTTAATTTGAAGATGACAAAATAAATCATGCAACTTGCCTATTTTTTATTAATTAACACAAACAGATATTACTGTCGTCATATAAAAATACCCAGTCTGTGTTGCATGATCTAAGTATACACATACATGTTCTTTCCGACATGTCAAAGCATCACAAGGGTTTACATTGGTTTAATGTGAATGTTGCTATGGAAAACTCTCTTGCTTCATTACAACTTGATGATCTAAAGGTAAGATTGCATTACAAAAAAAAGTAAAAATGAACAGTTTTTTAAACGCATACTGATTGTTTTAATACGTGTTTTGTCGAATAATGATGATACAAATCATAATAGCGACGTTATTTATAATGGATAACATATTCGGTCCGAAGACCAATTTTCGTTGTGGACTGAACCCGATCACATCTTCTGTTTTTACTCTGATGAATCAGTCTATTTAAAGTCTTTTTGTTTGACTCGGCCGGGGCACTTATCATCGAAATAATCAGCTGTTCTGTTATTGTCGATGAAACAGACATAACTTAACAACTATTAAACTATTTGAGTTAATTATGGATTACCCAGAAGCACTTGCATAACATTATACTAGCGTATGAATACCTGTTTATATGTACCGTTTAATCAGAGATACTGGGTATGGTTTATTTGTGAAAGAATTCTCATTACCGGAACTGAACAAGTTAAAAGTTATGGTAAACCATATACTAGTAATGTGATAAACATAACCTTATAAGGGATCCTCTTTTCTCATATATTATATGTTCTTCATTTTTAGAAAATCTTCAGCAACAAACTAGAAGTAGGCTTGGATTCATTATGATGCATTATGATGTCATTGCAGTCGTCTAGGATCTTCTGGATATATTTAAAATAAGTGGATGAATATAACAAATGCTTAACATTTGTCAATGAGTGTTGTTGTGTCCGGATTTGAGTTGACGATCAACTATGCTGTGTTGTTTTTATTGTGATTGGTTGTTTGACAGTAACAATAACTAAATAAACGTAGAATTTATTACTTCCGTTTACGTATGTAGTTTAATATGAATGTATGTTTCCATTTCATGATTTGTTATAAATGTTATAAATGAATCAAAAAGTATCAACAACTACGCGTTACAGATTTTAATTTATAAAAGAACATATCTCAAGGTTCTCCAGAAACCCAGAGAATCTGGGCATATACCGTGGACTGAATATATATGTTTTTTATACCAAACTCAAACTGCTGATACAATCATGAATTTCGGAATTCGCCACATGAACATAGTCAATTTCCCTATTGAAAGTGTGGATATACGTAATGCACGCGCTGCTATTATGTACGTTCACTATCGGTTGTGTTGTTGTGCTTTCAAAACACTGACTGCATAATACAAATTCCTTTTGATAAAATAACTCGAAATAAACCATAATTGAAACACTATTGATTTTAATGACAAATTTATCTTTTTAAAGTTTAAATGTATTTTATCCCACTTTTAGAGCTAATTCGGTTGATTAATGCCCCGTTGATTAAATTTCTTCTATAAAACCACGGAACGAAATGAAGTCATTTTTTCGTCATAAATCCAGCAAAAATATCCAGTTAAACTAATTTTGTTTAAATAAAAAGGGTTACTGAATAAAAAGTGGGATAAATAGAATAATAGGTTAATTATGATTATAGATCAGGTTTATCATGTTCGGCGCGAAAACGAAAAAGCACTCGCAAAGGCTCGCGCTTTTTGTTTTCTAAGCCTCGCATGATAAACCTGATCTATAATCAACACTATCCAATTATTGTCTATTTATTGATTTTTAACCCAGGTGTCTTGCGAGAATTTATCAAATTTACATTATACGCAGGACTATCAGAACGAGAATGCAACAGTTTCTGTCAGGATGGCTCTAAATTTTCGGACACTGTCTTAATCAAATATTACCATGTATCTGAATGATCAGCTGAAGTATTTACTGTTTATGAAAAGTTGAAGAAGTTCTCTAGAAATCAATCGTGCTGATTTAAATGGGGTACATCGATTTTGTATATTAACACGTTTTATTATCGTGAAGCAGAACTTCTTGTTTTCTTTTTTTTTTCAATAAAAAAAAATGATGGTATATTATTCTTTCCATGAATCGTTATGTTAGACGAACAGCCGAATGCTTCACTCATTCAACCACCCAATAGTCCGTCCAGTAATACAAGAGAGGTAACCCAGTACAAAAAAACATTCATTGTAAGACAAGGTAACTTACCTTTGTAGATTATAAATCCTGTCTAAGTAAAGAGGAGTTTCTTCGAGATCACGCAATGATATGTATTTACATAATATTCCTGAACTGAAGGACTTATAAAAGGTTTGACAGCAAATGTACTAAAACCTAAAATACTCGGTTATTTTTTTTAAATAATCTTGGTATTCCAATACCATCGCAACCATCCAAACTAACTGTATGTGTTTATGTTTGTTTTCGGACACATTTATGTCTGATAGCTTTTAAACAGGACTAAATCAATAATAATATGAGCCGTTCGGTGAGCCTAGCACTGAACACTTGCCCAGCACTAAACACTTGCCCAGCACTAAACACTTGCCCAGCACTAAACACTTGCCCAGCAATAAACTCTTGCCCAGCACTAAACATTTGCCCAGCACTAACCACTTGCCCATCACTAAACACTTGCCCAGCACTAAACACTTGTCCAGCACTAAACACTTGCCCAGCACTAAACACTTGCCCAGCACTAAACACTTGCCCAGCACTAAACACTTGCCCAGCACTAATCACTTTTATGTTATACAATTTAGTGTTGTGTTGTAAACGCGAAAGGTCGTTTTTCTTAAGGAAACTCAGCATCAGAGTTGACACACCGGCATGTCAATTATGTGAGCTTTACGATAATTACAATAGTTCAGAGGTACAGCTCTCGGCCAGAGTTCACAACCTTAATGCTTGGCATGGAATGGTAAGACAATCAACCATTATCCACAGCAAATATGGATGCTGATGCTAATTCCTAATGCCTCGTTGAAGTAACGACAGGGAGAAAAACTGATTATACTATAGTAATAAAACCCCAGTTTGTTTCAGAAGTGGGGGGATAAACCATCACCATCAACATAATCATCATCAAGCTTTAAATTAGGTTTTACGGCATATAGTCCCATATTGTTATTGCAGCCAGATATCCTCTTACTAGGTTTTCAAAGAATAGTGAAAGGTATATGATAGGATGCATTCCAATCACCACCTAAGGCATTCAGTGCCCGAGGTGAGGTGCCAAATCTAGATCTAGCGAAATTATTGCCCAAATAATGAATGACATATATCTTCTTAGTATAAACGAACTACATCAAGATTTATTTTGTCATGTTTCTTTGTTCAGATTCTATCTCTTTAACAAGAATTGATCTTGAATTAATGCACTTTCTAATGTATTCAGAAGATTTGGACCCGTAAATATCCCTCTTGATGTTGCCAATAAGTAGATACTGGTAACGATATCTGAAAGCAGCTGATGTTAATCTCGCGCAAACTATGTTCCATTTGTATTATGTACTTACTATCTTAGTCAAATTGTCAATATAAAAGCAATACAATCAGAAGAAATTGTTCATTTTACTTTATTTCACATGTTTACCCGAAGGTAAGAACTGCTTTTGAGTTAACGTACTTTCTCCTGTATTTAGAAAATGTAACGTACTTTCTCCTGTATTTTGAAGATTTAACGGTATTTCTCCTGTATTTAGAAGATTTAACGTACTTTCTCCTGTATAAAGAAGATTAAACGAACTTTCTCCAATATTGATAAGTTTGAACGTACTTTCGCATGTAGTTAGAAAATTTAACGTACTTTCTCCTGTATTTAGAAGATTTAACGTACTTTCTCCTGTATTTAAAAGATTTTATGTACTTTCGCCTGTATTCATAACATTTGGACTCGCGAAAATTCTTATCGAAAATTCAAATTATAAGGTACTGACTATTGATCCCGGATCTACAACAATGTTCTGAACGCAGTTGATGTCTATTTCATGCAAACTATTTTCCATTTGTATTGTGTACTTCCTGTCGTAGTCAATAAACTTGATAAACAATGAAGGGTTTTATATTCCTCTTACCTCGTGTAATGGGATTTATTTTGTTGCTGAACAAGTGTCACACACATGATATTGTTATACAATAAATTAAATTCATACACAGTTATCTTTTAACAAATTATTGATTCTTCTTGGATCCGTGGCTTGTTTCATATACACACAGAAGGAAAATAACGGTATCTTATTCTGAAACAAACTATTTGCGGAGCAACATTTTGTGAAAGTGGTGAATGGTGCGATGAATTTACAAATGATTCGTATTGCAGGAATCGTCGCGACTTGACGTATTGTATGGCTTTTGCGATAATGACAGCAATGGAAATGTTCGATTAAACCGGACATAAATGAGACGAAAGCACCTTAAAGGACACATTACTGGGTGCGCTAGAGTATCTAGCGGAATTCGGATTTCGGAATTATTGCCCAAATAATCAATGGAATACGTTTTCTTAGTATAAACGCACTACATCAAGATTTGTCTTGTCATGTAACTTTATTTCAGATTCGTGATCTAAACGAAGAACTGCTTTTAAATTAACGTACTTTCCCCCGTATTTAGAAGATTTAACGTATTTTGCCTATAGTTAGACGATTTGGACTCGCGAATATTCTTCTCGATTATTCAAATGATTAAATACTATTTAAGGATGCCGGGTTTATAGCAATGTTCTGAAAGCAGGTGATTTCTATTTCACGCAACTTTGTGTCATTTGTATTGTGTACCTCCTATCCTAGTCAATTCAATTTGTAAACAATGAAGAGTTTTATATTTCCTTAACCTCGTTGAACGATATGTACTTTGTTGCTGAAATAGTGTTACACACATGATATTGTAATAAAACTATTTTGAATTCATAAATTATTATATTTCAGCAGTATATTAATTTAAATTTACTTTTGCTATTTGCTTGTTTTCTTAAGAAAAGGAAGGGATAAACGGGTGTGTTATTCTGAAACAAACTATGAATGTAGCCACATGCTATGAAAGTGGTTAAGGAGATTCGAAAATATTGTTATATAAAATGCACGGGCGTAATCGCTTACAACAGGAAGCTTACAAGAAAACAATTCATTTCTGCACCATGAATCGCATTAGAACCACATTAATTCACAAAAGTGTTGATGTGTGGTAAATATGATATGTATTTTGTATGAATTATTTACGTATTACTGGGTTCGTATCCAGTATGGATAAAGTAAATAGACAGAAAAATCACCACGCTTTCCTAATATATTTCGCCTCGATGGCGTTTTCAATTTTTTTTTTTTTATTAAAGGCAAATAAGCCTGAGAAAATCATATGTTTTTTACTATCTTAAAATAAAAACGATAATGATAATACAACAAAAACAATAATAATAAAAATAATAATAACAATGAAAATAATAACAAAATTTAAAAAAATTATAACCAATATAATCGCTATCATTATGCCTTTTACCACCATCATCACCATTATTATAATCACCATAATGATTGTTATTATTATGAAGTCTCTAATAATGTACACTCACTGACGACATCATCTTCCTTAAAACAATAATCATCATTTACATGTTTGTTTGTGACCATTCTTAAACATAAACATAACCATCCTCATAGTATTCTAAAAACTTAAAATGCTTAATTGTGTCGTGTTCTGGGAAAACTGGGCAAAATGCTTGTGCGTAAATTGTCATTCCAGATTAGCCTGTGAAGTCCGCACAGGCTAATCAGGGACGACAATTTCCGCTTTAATGGAATTTTTCGTTTAAATGATATCTCTTCTTAGCGAAAATCCAGTTTAGGCGGAAAGTGTCGTCCCGGATAAGCCTGTGCGGACTGCACAGGCTAATCTGGGAGGACACTTTACGCACATGCATTTTGTCCAGTTTTCTCAGAACACGACACAATTATTAGCATGCATGTTGATGTATCGAGTAATCCATTTTTGATCTTGTGATACAAAATATCCTTTATTATCTGAAAGTTAATTCAGCTGTCATTATTCCTGCCATACAATATCCGAGGTCGGTTTTGAGTTCAGTCAATTAAGAACAATCTCGAAACACTGGAGAGACGAAGATACGTATTTGCTAGATAGTTATTATTGTGCTCACGCGTTTATCTTGTGTTATGGGACCTATAGTCCATTCCACAGCGGATATTCGTTCCAATTTAACGGACTACAGTAGATTAATTGTATTATCTAAATTACGCTGACTGCTATGCGTGGATCTTTTAATTGCTTATAAACAATATATGGATTTTGGACCATATTTTATACTAAAAAATACATTAAAAAAAATGTAGCATTACAATGTATTTTCTCCGTCGAGACCTTGCGTGCAGTTCATCCTTAACTCTTTGCTGCTACTCTTTAATCTTTAAAGCTGACTGAATTTCTTATAAGTGCATATTACATGGCGTTTAAATGATACACAAGTGACATTAATTATTTTACCGCAAACTTGTATATCTTAAAACAAAAAAACGCCAGATAATATCGAATTCAGATGAAATAAAAAAAGGCGAGTTTGTTTTTTACTGCGGCAGTGTGTATTAAAGTCCCTATATTTAATTTATAACAAATCCGAATCTTAAACAACGTTAATCAGAAAAGATCCTCAATATACTACTTGAAGTTTTATATATAGTTTTTGAGAAAGAAAGAAGCCGTATTTGCACTTGCCTTACAGCTAAACAGATGCATACGTAAAACATAAATAATGTGTCATCACATTGATTTATAGGGAATCGACATCAAGGTCATCTTCGGCCATATTCAACTACATGTACATGTTAACAGTGTCTTTTGTATTTAGCATGTCTAATTATGATACGCAATATGTGACAACATGTAACAATATAATTATCTTGCCACGGCAGATACTAGTTTGCAATACAGTATTGGACAATTCATGCCATTTTGCTATAAAAAAAATATTGTAAAAGTATTGTATCTCTATAAAACACAGGACCAAGAAATACATTAAAAAAGAGGCGATGGTCCATATGTTTCACAATATCATAGTTTTATTATTGTATTAAACTATCCTTAAAAATAGAAATTGATGTTCAAAAATATCAGTACATTAAGATGTAATATATGTAGGCTAATCATATAAATGCATGTAGAAAGGTATGTTATGTAATAATCACATTTTATTGAAGATGAACATGGAAAGTTAAAAACAACTAACATGAATGTACAATTAATTCACGTTAGAAACGCTTTCCATTGCAAAACAATTTTCAAACAAATTATTCACTTGAAAGTTGCCATTACATGATTCGTATTGCAGGAATCGTCTCGACTAGACATATTGTATAGCTTTTGGCGATACTGACAGCAATAAAAATGTCCGATTAAACCGGACATAAATGAGACGAAAGCACCTTTGGGGATACATTGCTGGGTGCGCCGGAGTGTCTTGCGGAATCTAGATAGCGGAATTATTGCCCAAATGATGAATGGAATATATTTTCTTAGTATTATGGCACTATATCAAGATTTATTATGTCATGTCACTTTGTTCAGATTATATCTCTAGATTAAAAATTGCTGTGGAATTAAAGTACTTTCTCCTGTATTTAGAAGATTTAACGTACTTTCCACTGTATGCAGAAGATTTGGACACGCGAATTATCTTCTCAATAATGCAAAAATAAGATAAACTGTCGAAGGTTCCCGGGACTATAGCAATATTCTGAAAGCAGCTGATTTTTATTTCATGCAATTACGTTCGATTGTTATTGTGTACTTTCTATCTTAGTTAATTCAATTCATGAAAATACATGCTTTAATATTCCTATTACCTCTGTGTATGAGACAGTTACTTTGTTGCTGAAATAATGTTACAGACATGATATTGTTATAAAATAAATCTAATTAATATATAAATATATGTTAACAGAATATTAATTGTTGATTTTACTTGGACCTGTGGCTTTATTCTATTAACAAAGAAAAGAAGGTTGTGTAATTATGTAACGATTTACAGACGGAGCCTCATGTTGTGAAAGTGGTTCCAGAAACCCTTAAAAAGAGTTCAATGTTGTAAATGTGCTTAAACGCGCGGACTAGGAAACTTTCGAAAAATGATTATTTGTTTGCATCATGAAGCGCATTAGAATCACATAAATTAAAAGAAAGTGTTTAAGTTTTGTCAATATGACATTTAATAAATGTGTATGCAATATTTAGTATTGAGTAATACGTTTCGTTTTGTATCTAGTAGAGATAATAGTAAATAGACACAGAACAATTACCACTCTTTCTGATATATTTTTCCTCGATAGGCGTTTTAAATGTTTTATTAAGGTAGATTAAGTAATACTCACATGATATTGAGGATGAACACAAGTAGATTAAGTAATACTCACATGGTATTTAGGATGAACACAAGTAGATTAAGTAATACTCACATGGAATTGAAGATGAAGACAGGTAGGATAAGTTATACTCACATGGTATTGAAGATGAACAACATTCTGTCTTAAGGTATCTTTTAGCTAAGTAGATCATAACAACGTATTTAACATCACAATAGTTCAAGCGGCCGTCAGTATATACAGTATTTCGAAGAATGTTTAACACATTTTCCCTGTTAAATTGAAACCACAACAGTTTTACCTTTTTACCTCTTGTTTTTTCTTTCTTTGCTTATCAGAAACGTTACCTGACTCGACCATAATCTTGCATTAGTCTATGTACGACTCTATACGTTTCTTGGAGATCTGAAATAGCGAAGAGGACGTAGAACTCCATTTAAATTTAAACATGGACCGTTTCTCGTATGTTAACCCTTTATCTACTTCACATATAACCTGTTTAATCACATACGCTATTGAAATTGCCGAGGTTCGCACAATTGTTTTATGAAAGTTTAACTATTAGTTCATGTAGTATAACAACAATACATATAAATGATATGCAGTGAGGTTTATGGTTAAAGCCACACTTTCCAATAACATTCAAAAAATAAACTTGGAAGAAATCTCTTCCAATGAACATATTTACGGCCGACATACACACATCCGCATCGAAATCGGTTAATTACTTAAGACTTTTATTATATAAGTGGTTTGGTTTCTAAACTCGTTAGGGATTCTTTTGATCATAAACAGAATGCAGTAAATGTGAAGCGAATTAAACGCCATTTACTGTCATTTGAACTTATTTCTTCTTAACATTTATTGAATATATGTGTCGTGTTCTGAGAAAACTGGACAAAATGCATGTGCGTAAAGTGTCATCTCAGATAAGCCTGTGCAGTCCGCACAGGCTAATCAGGGACGACACTTTCCGCCTAAACTGGATTTTCGCTAGGAAGAGACATAATTTTAACGAAAAATTCCATAAAACCGGAAATTGTCGTCCCTGATTAGCCTGTGCGGACTGCACAGGCTAATCTGGGATGACAATTTACGCACAAGCATTTTGCCCAGTTTTCTCAGAACACTACACACACACATATAAATATATATATATATATACTATAGGTCGACATGCACTTTAATTATAACTCAGATAAAACATGACGCGCTGCCGGATTTTGCCTTGGTGTTTCGACGCCAATAATATATTTTCTATAGCCGTAATATTATTAAGAATTTCAAATATTTATACTATACGTTTATAAACTAAAATTATCGTCATTTTACGAGACGCACAATTATGCAAATGATTAAATATTAGCAACGACAATTGGGATATTCAATCATATTCAATCATATTTACTTATTCTTATAAATATTTTTTATAATTATTATCGGTGTTGCTATAGGTGAGAACATACTCTATAAAAAGAAAAATTAATTTATTAAAACTGATTATGCAACTCAGAGAATTATGTTTTAAACATCGAAGAGTAATAGTGACAAATATTGTTATGTATCACTGTTTTCTGTCAAATTACGTAGTTATTTTTACGTCATGACGTTTGTATTGCATCGGAATGTGCGCACCAAAATCTTTTGAAATGAAAATAATCGGTTGAAAAAGAATTAAATAAAAAGGATTATCGATTTTCGATTTTTTATTATTCCGTCATCATTGAAAATAAAGCCACTCGTGCAAATATTATTCCTATTGTCACTCGTGAATTTAAATCGATATTCGTCCGAAACCAAAAATATCGTCCGTTTAGCTATCGTTTACAATAGTGTATGCACATATAGCAGAAAAACAAGCCAAATTCATGGCTTTCGTAATTCATAAATGGCATAGAAGTCAGACAAAAGCACTGCCGTCAAACCTCTTTAAATCGTAATGAGTTTCTCTCGCTATTGATGGCATTGGTCTCTATTCACAGCAGTCAATGTAATTTTGTAAAAGTACAAACTTATTTAGCATCAAAAAATCCAATTATTATAGCATTGCCGTTACACACATGCGAAGGACAATTGGAATTTAATCAATCACATGTTATCGAATGATTATTTAATAATACAATAATACGAATTTATCGCATTTGTATTATTAAAATAAGGGTTGCGACAAATGAGTATAACCATGTTTATAGGTTATTTTAAGTGGACTATAATAAATGGCAGAACTGTTTACTCAATGTTTGTTTCATTAGCGCGGAAAACAAGTACACACAATGCAATCTTTCTAACGAAACAATCTTTTAATTCCTTTGAAAATTAGAAGAAAAATGTAATGATGAATGGTTTAAAGAGCACACATTATTTCCTCATTTATTATGTTGAAGAGTATAACTTTTAAAAGTACTGATCGTTAAATAAATAGTTTTAATGTTAGCTTACAACAATTTAAGGTTTGTAATTAACATTAACATAAGCAAATCAGACAAAATAAAATCAAAATGAACCACAATCATCAGACACACACGTCATCACATCAAAACAAAGAACTGCACTTACGTAAATATAACCATGTTCAGTTCAAACTACTTTTCAATTAAATCCTATGTTCTGCAAAGATAAATCAATTCAATACATTTATTTATTATAATAAATTAAACCGTATTAATATCAGGATATTTCCATTCTTTATTAATGGACAATTACGAATTTCTCGATTATTTCTCATTACTCTGTTAACTCTATGAAGCAGTGTTGGTTCCCAATTACATCGCAGTTTATTACATGAGGGCCGCAATGTATTAATTGTATTTATAATTTAACTCCAAAAACATTTTTGGATATACTATTTTTTTACACTTACACTCCCTTGTCCGTTATTCGTTTACCTTGCTGGATATTTGCAGTAGTTCGAATACCCAATGCCCAGCTAGTAAGGCAATAGACGTACCAGTACAAAAAAGCCAATGCCCATCACCTAGCCAACTTCAGGGAGCATGCAGAACAGGGCGAAATATACACAACGCCAATTAAGTTTCAATTCCAACCAAAATGTGCCGATTTGATTACGGAAGACCATGGCTATGAACATGTTATTTTTTTTTTGCGACACTTTCTTAACCAGTACTTATATCAGAATAATTAAAAAAAGTATTCACTTTTTCCATTTTAAACATGTATCTGTTAAATCATTGTTACTAGTGTCAGCATTATGATATACACAAATGAATTATGTAACTCAATGCAAGACTATTCTCGTCGCATGTCTTGATTTAGACCTTTTATACGGAAGCTGCGTATTGACGAGTTCTACAAATGACTTGAGGGTTCAGGTCATTGATGGCTCCTTCTGACCACACACCAATCCCCTTGCTGTCTGTCTGCACGCTAGGTAAGCAAATAGAAAGGAATATGACTGCAATGAGTTGTGCGTGAGCACAAGATACGATATCATCTGGTTTTTCATCTGGTTTTCCTGAAAATACGCGTTAAGTTCCAAGAATTGGGCTGCAAATTAATATAATTATAAATATTTGACGTATGCTAGTGACATTTTAAAATTACAGTCGAAACAATATGAGGAGAAATATTAAGATGTTAAAACTAATCTGTAATACTGGTACGTCTGCAAATGTTGTTACTTTACACTCGGCCACTTGATGTAACGTCCTATATATACAACATTTGACATAATTGCTATAATAAAAATTCGATCGAATCATAAATAACACGAACATTGAAATAGCGGTATACATTCTGGTCTGTAACTACAAGATACAAGAAGATAGTAGATACAAGAATCTTTAGTATAGGTCGGATATGAACAACAATAGCTCATGAGCTATTTCCCGACAAACACATGTATGCAGTATAACAAGTATAAATTGAGCTAAAAGAAAGATTAAGCATATTATATAAGCATTTAAAATACAAAGACATAGTTAAAGTACATACAACAAAAATTAAGTACAAATGTTCATTTAGAGCATAATATTTTACATGTAACAAACACATACATATTAGAAAAAGGGTCAGATATATAAAACTACATTTAAGTTTTCGAGCATGGTTTAATATTAAAACATATATTATACACATTTTAACACTTGAAAACAAAGCATAGCAGACCTATACCAAATTTAAGATATTGCAGCAAGTATAGCACACACATACATGTTTTCATACCTAAGATTATATGAGGATGACTTGATTTTGACAAGATCTCTGATATATTCAGTCTAGATACAATTGTGTCGTGTTCTGAGAAAACTGGGCAAAATGATTGTGCGTAAATTGTCATCCCAGATTAGCCTGTGCAGTTCGCACAGGCTAATCAGGGACGACAATTTCCGCTTGTATGACATTTTTCGTTTAAATGAAGTCTCTTTTTAGCGAAAATCCAGTTAAGGCGGAAAGTGTCGTTCCGGATTAGCCTGTGCGAACCGCACAGGCTAATCTGGGATGACACTTTACGCACAAGCATTTTGCCCAGTTTTCTCAGCACACGACACAATTGATCATATTGTATGTCTATATAGGCATTAGTCGTGTAAATGAAGAAGCTATTCCACATTAACAATACATACTCTAGATAAACAACATACGTTATATGTTTTGCATCTATCCTCTGTACAAATATCCATTACGCTTATGTTTTAATAACGCACTTTATAAAATGTATCAAATGCAGTAACACAAAAGGTTAAAGCTAAAGTAAATTTCATTACATGTATAATGGAAAATGTCCATCGATTGACAAAACATACTAGAAGTTCGTAACCATAGTGGCAGTTAAAAGAAGGTAGTAACCGCCTGGTAAATAGCCTGATACAAAGTCTTCATAAATGTTTCTTGCTTCTTGTGTAGCTAAATTGCATCTGTGTTTATATTTATATAAAGCCCTAGTATGACTAATAAAGAAGACGATACATAGTTCTATGAAATACGACCAAAATGAGAGTTGAACTTAGAAGTAGTGTTAAACACGAATTTAACACGATGTAAATGGACTAAATGCATAAATTACCAATACATCAATAGAAATGAAAAACAAAAATAATTGCATCCTACCATAGCATAATTATAACACAATTGTCTGACATCATATCGCTCCAGTTACATAATTTAATCTTGAGTACTTTTTTAATTATTTAAACATGTACTCTAATATTTTAATGTTACTATTTTTAACTTAGATTGTATCATTTAACAATCCATTAATACAAATGGCGAGAAGGCATTTTGATTAGGCTACAACCGTCAAAAATATCCATCACCAGTGCATGTTATTGAATAACATGTCTGGGGGAATTAAAAAAAAGTCTGCGTGTACATCCCACAATGTGTATAGTAATTTACTATTTCAGGCAATCCTTGACAGGTGTATTTGCATAACTGTCAAGGTTTTATTTAGAAAAAATCTGGTTTTAATGTAAAACTACCGTAATACAGCACAGCTAGACATTCTCCTTGATTATTTATACTAAGAGAGCTATTAAGCCAAAATATAGGAAACTCGTCTAACAAAGAGTCTGATCGATTAGAATATCTTTCTTAATAAACTGAATGCGGACATAGTTTAACATTTCTATACTAATCATGATGTCTGATTATGCAGTAATTTAAAGCGCTCCTTTCAATTGGTGTATTGTTGATTCATTATAAGTGTAATGTGAGATATTGCGGGCGGATATACCGGAAATTAATATTGGACTTGTGCGATTTGCTTCTTCTCGATTTCGCATTATTTATTTATGTGAATACATCATTCGGATTCTATAGAAAGCAATTTATTTAATGAACTTGTTCATCATATCTTGAATGCGCAGACAATAGAAGACACACGCAGCGTTTCCTTGACGTTTCTTCGGGGATGTAAAGCGGGTAGTTGTATGGACGTATGGCATAACAAAGTCAAGACGGTTATCAATGTTAATCAATGCATGAAACACAATATTTATGTACACATAATATAAACTAGTACATGTATTTTAATACTGACAATATACTTTACAACATTAGTGAACTTCAGCATTACTAACTTTACTTAAAACTATGCACTTGCTTGATTCAATCAATTTGTATTTATAGTGTTTGCATTTATTCACGTGTCTCATTTATTTTGTTTATTCATTGCATTGTATAGTTGGTACATCTTAAGCAAATGGAGGAAATAAATACATGTATATTTAATCTAAGACACATAGTTTCTGTTGATAAATGACAGAACACTGACCAAAAGTTGTTCAACATTAAGTTGTTTCTTTTTAAGATTGAATTAATATTATTTGGAACACAAGGATTCCATGTATACTGAACCAATTCTGAGAAGAAATGTAACTCATAGTTCAGTCAAACCGATATATNCCAATTGTTATTAATATAATCGACGAATTCGGGTTGATATCAGGTCTTAAATTAAATAAACAAAACACTGAAGGCATACTGCTTGGGAAGTTTAAAAGGGAAAACGAATGTAAAATTCAGGACATAAAATTTAGTGCAACTGTTAAAGCCTTAGGCGTTCATTTTGGGACAAATTCTTTTATATATAATGAACTAAATTGGAACGACAAAATTGCATCTTGTCAAAAAGTAATACATGTCCGGACTAAGAGAAATCTGACATTTTATGGAAGGGTAACAATAATAAAAGCATTATTACCTCCGAAATTTGCATATCTTTTACAGTCAACATTCGTTTCAAAGATTATCATAAAATAATTAAACACTATGTGTTTTAAGTTCCTATGGAATAACAAAGCCGAAAAAAATAAATTAAAGATTTAGTTTAATAAGTAATAAACAAGATGGAGGAATTGAAATGCCTGACATAAGCATTTTTGCAAAAACACTCAAAATAAAATGGGTAAAACTGCTTTGTATCGATGATAATGCAAATTGGAAGGTTATTCCTAATTTTTTCTTGAACCAGTTTGGCAAAAAGCTTTTAATATTTAAAATGAACGTCGATTCAATAAAAATCATTACCAAAAGTAAAATGGAAAATACCTGCCTTTTATGAGGACATAATATGCAATTTCATTGAAATAAACAACTCCAAGACACCGATAAAAGCAATAACACACTTTAATATAAGAACTGAAGTAATATGAGGAAACCGATATATCAAACATAATGGCAAATGCCATGCTTTCGAAAACTGGATGAACTCTTATATTATTTACATAAACGATTTACTTTCGAAAACATTTCTAGCTAAGAAAACACACATTATTTCGAAATTAGAAAACAAATCTAACTGGATTGCAGAGCTTAATATACTAAAAAAATCCATTCCGAAGGATTGGACTCTTACATTGCAATCAACTGAGTCTCTTAAATCCACGGTTACAACAGATCTGCATTGTCCATTTAAGAAAGTATAAATATCTATAATTTAAATAATAAAACACAAATATAAATGTTTATTACGCATAAATGCGATAAACCATACGTACATGACCACTGAACAGGAGTATTTAAAGAAAGAGTAATCAGGAAATCGTTATACGATTTTATCAATACTGTTATTCATAACACTAAGGTAAGACAACTTAGATATCAACTTATTCACAAAATTATTCCAACTAATAAAAACTTGTTTACCTGGAAAATTAAAAATTCGCACTTTGCCTTTGTTGTGGGGAATAAGAAACAATCGAACACCTACTTTTAGACTGCCCTTATGTACGTCCATTCGAGTACATTGTTCAAATAATTTTCAAGAAAATATGATTTTGTTCTTCTCTTATTTCCCTTCGTAATATTATTGTCGGTTATAAAATAGAAAGTAATGCATACGATGATGTTAATATCATAATGAGCTATGCTTGTTACTCAATATATTAATGTTACATAATCATCGAGAGACGATAAAAAATCATTGATATGAAAAATATGCTTTTGAAAGATCTACTGACTGTGATACACTTTTATAAGAAAAACAATACATGTCACAATATACTATCAAAGTTAGTTAAACATTTGACTTTATAAACCTCACATTTTGTATAACTGTAAATGTATATCATTACATTTGATAAAAAAAAAAACTTTAAAAGACAGAATGAATCAAATTAAACGTATCATTTTAAGCATGAAACGCCTCTTACATGATAATTATTCACTGAAGTTATGCATATGTCAAGTTAGAGCCATGTACTTATATAGCATGTATTTATATAGCATGTATTTATATAACATGAATTAATATAGCATGTATTTATATAGCATGTATTTATATAGCCTGTTTTTAAGTAGCATATATTTATATTACATGTATTTATATAGCAAAAGCGGTTCAATGATCACCTCTAAACATAAGCGTCATTGTCAATGATTCTTCAACAGGCGTTTAATAAACAACGGACTCCTCAGGTCATCTGTTGACATACTTACCTTAACGTTAAGAATGTGAAATTAAACTAACTTGACGTTTTGGCTTGAACTGAAAATACTGAATGCGGAACTAACGTTAGTATATTACGAAACATGTGTTTAGTTGATGTTATTATGTGTAGTATTTGTTAATTCTCATTTAATACTTTATATTTAATAATAAACATGTGTATTGCAATAAATTGAAAAACAATGAACCGATGTATATGAGGTTTAATCCCTTTATTTTTCAGTAATCGTACGTTTAATTTTAGAACTATTTCGCGTTCTTGCGCAAGAAGATCGACATGTTTGTATATTAATACGCGAGTAAAAATAGGTTAAAAACTTAAAGGTACAACCCCTCGATTTTTGTTACATTATCGTTTCGTATAGATTCGTAAGATTTGTTTTTTAATTATTTCGTAGGATAAATAGAATACTATGTTAGCGTGATTGTGTACTTAAATCTATCCCAATCGTCTCAGAGAGGCTTACAAGGCTCGGCAAGCCTCGCCATGTAAACCTTTCTTCTTCAAATATATTAGTATTTAACAAAAGAATAGCGTGTATTACATTAGAGATGATTTTAAAATATGCTCTATGTTTACTGCTTTTGACAACAGTGACCATAACGAACAGGAAATGAGTTTCCCCACTGATTGTTTCAAGTTCTAAATGAATGAATAAAGACAGTATTTGTCTAGACTACATTGTGTGTCATTTATCTGACACAAATTGATAAAAGGAAGAATTACATTCAAGGTTATCAGGACACAATTAGATTGAGCTGTACACTAGTATTTGTCCTTGACTCTAACGCTCTAATGTAAACCTGAAATCTCTGAAGAAAATGATAGCGACAAGTGCTAGAGACATGATTGATTTCTTTATCGTTATTGTAATCAACAATTAATACTTTTCTTCTTATTTTAATGCAATGTTACATTCGCAAAAAATTGCAAGTAATCACCACATTCTCTATTTTACAAAACAAAGATAGCTCTATATATCTGTTTGTAATAGTTATTTACAGCTAGCTCAGTTTTAACGAAGTTTCACTGCAAAAAAAAGAAAGTACATGTGCAGATAAGGTTGACTCTGTCAGGCAATTTATTTTGATCTACTTCTATGGCTTATATAAATTTGTCCGTCTGTAACCTTATCCCTAATACCTTTCAATCGATTCATTCATCTATCAGTGTATCAGTCCATCCATCCTTTCATAAACTCATCAATCCGTTCATCCATCCATCCATCAGCTTATCAGTCCATCCATCAACCCTTCCATCCATTTATCCATCCAGCCACCCATCAGTCCATCCACACATTCATCGATCCATCCATCCACTCATTCATCAAACCATCCAACCATCAGTCCTTACATACAACAAACCATCCACCCATACATCAAACCCTCACACCATCCATCCACAAGTTCTACCATTCATCCATTCATCCACCAATTCATCCATATACCCAACCAAACCAATCGATCCATCCACCCAACCAAACCAATCTATCCATCCATCCACCTGACCAAACCAATTCATTCATCCACCCAATCAAACAAACCCATCCATTCTTCAATCCGAACGCACCCACCACTGTAGGAACAGACCGTTATCAGCAATACATTTATGTTTTTCTAAGCCTCGTTAGAAACCAACATATAACAGTGCAAAATCTCTCTTGAATGGCTTAAGAGCAATGAAAAAAAAGCGTTATATATACACTGCCACATTGTTATTATGATGAATGAAACGACATGTTTGACGGGCTACCAATTTACCAACGTTTCTACGAATTTAACATTACGCCAGTCGAGTCATTGTATTTTTGGTTTTGAATGGTTCCAGAAAATGTCTGGAATGGAAAATATATGCAAACATGGTAAATGAAGATTCCAATCAGAGCGACAAGCGTAAACGTTTAGCAATGTTCTATGATTCCACTCATTACGTGGTAACATGAAGGTTAGCAACTTCTGCGCTAAGATGCGTTTATTGACTATCACATTTATCGAAATAAACAAGAATTAACGGCATTTTTGCAAGTTGAAAAGCGCAAGTAAAGCCTTTGATTATATAACACGTTGATAAGAGAACTTTGACACTCGCAAATGTATAATAAACGTAGTTATTTACCGTTTGGCTATAGTTTGAAAATTTAAATATATTCGTTTATGTTCTTTAATGTAAAAAACAAAATCATTGTTTTTTCTTTTGTTTAATGTAATTGCGACAATAAACTTATGACCAATGTGGTTTGATACATAAGATATAAAATAATAGTACTAAATCATACATCAATCAACGTACTCGGTCATTTGACATCATGTATATTTTTTTCCTGACATGCATTCCGATGATATGGAATGCTATATAATGCTAGTTTTTTTTTAATACTGTAAACAAGAATTAATTAAGATGATGCTTGAATTTATTATGGTTCGTCATTGCCCAGATAGTTGTTTTTCTCTTGCTCTGTGAAATAATAACATTTGAGAAATACACGTTTGATTGAATCGTGTTTATATTCTCTTTTGTTGCTTCCCATTTTAAATTGCGATCTTATGAGTTTAGTAATAAATGTGCACTTGCGTGGGTTGTGACTAATTATTGGCTTTCAGTTAGTTTTATGAAGCCATCAGAACGGTTTTAAAACCCAATTCTTTGCATTGACAGTTTCAAGGCGGGACTCCAACTTGTTGTGTTTTAATGTATTGTTCTGTTTTGTTCATGCTATTGGTCACTTGTCTGAAATAAATCATTGAATTCTGATAATTTCTTGCGTTTTCATTTTTCATGAATACAAGAATATAGGTCAATATAGAAGAAATATGTGTTGAAAACTCGTAATGCATTACACGGAAATTTGGTGAACGCACACTATCTCTTTTTATTTACATTATAATTTTCATTTGAACAATGATGCTAATTAATGTTTGGAACGCTGAGTAATATACATGGATTGGTCACGTTTTTTTTAAATGACTGATACCAAAAAATAAATGTAGTAAAAATATTAAATCTAAACAATACCAGATAACTAACAAAAAAATGCGTTTATCACTCCGAAATTAAACTAGACATCCACTGTACATATGTTCACATAAAAATAGCAATTTATAAGGGTTTGTCCTGTCACACAATGACTAATTCGTTGTTCAGACAAAGGTTTTGCTTTGAGTTATAAACACATTTCCCTAAAACGGAAATATTTAACGACTCAATTAAAAAATATATCAATTCCGTTTTGCTGTTATTGCAAAAGTTTAGACAACATAAAATGTATTCGTCAAAGATTTACACATGAAAAGTTATTTTCAGAAAAAAACAAACGAAGTATATTAGAACAGGAGAACTAGTTTTTTTATTGTTTATATCCATTAACTGTGGAAATGCCCGTTCAGCTTCGTACCAGGATCTCTTCTTATAAAAGATCATGCTACAAATTAAAAATACTATGATATATTTGAAGATGTCGCCAAGAATCATTTCCTTTTCATCTTTTTGCGTTTGTATTGTTTGATGAGCATGTCCATGTGTTTTACCTAAACATGTAGTCGTAATGTTCATGTGACTAAAGATCGTTGATGAGGCAGGGTCTTTATCTTTCATTGTTTTCACTACATTCTTAATATCATACACATGTTCAGTCTCTAGCACATCGGTTACATTCCTTTCACCTCTGATTTAGTGGGATCAGAAAGTAGTCAAATGCAATCCATCTGATCATGTGGTGCCCTAGTTTCCCGTAAAATAAATGTGAAGATCCCATGCATGGTTTAGGCATGAATACAACGTGTTAATGACCATATGCTTGTGATTGTTTTCTTTGTCATAGACTGGTCTCAAGGTCGTAAACTATTAAGTAAGGCAGTATTTGCTAAGAATAAAATGCCGTTTGCTTTGTCTTGGAAATTAAATTATCTGAAGAGTTCCTCAATCAGCTATCATGACGCAACTAGTTACTCGCAATAATCCGTATTTGACTTTTATGCTCTCGTGATCAATGATGTAATTATCCGTATTTGACGTTTATGCTCTCGTAGTCAATAAGGAAATTGAAAGAGAAAATGACAAAGGACAAGTTCGATTTCTGTTATACTTTCTGACATTAACAGATTATGCTATGCATTAATAGTTTAGTGCAATGAATCATTTGCAAAAATAACCAAACATGTAATAATTGTGTTTCTCAGTGTACTATATTTGATAAATAATTTGAACACAATGAATGCACGTCCACTAGATATTAAGCACATATGAAGCAAATAAAAATGAAATGCTGTTCACATTGCCTACAGTAAATCGACACTTATTTCCCACACCTAAATCAATTGAATCAATTAAGCGTTACAAGTACTGCCATCCTGAAACAGAAACTCGCTCTATACATTAACACATTAATGCGACGCTTTTCATCGGTATTTTTTGAATATGTTAGCAGCAGTCACAGAATGCGTTTCTTTTGTATAAATGATATAAAGCACTCAAGGTTATATTAAATAATAAATGTTCTTATTTTATCCACGCACATGACAACGCACAAATAATTTCACGAGGAAACAAAGCTTTGAGTGTATTTGATCGGATACTAATGAATCCATTACGGTGTGCATTCATTTCAATAGTTTAACTTGTACAACGACAATTCATAGCGATATGTTGCTTTAATACAATCTTTACATTAAATAGTTATGTTCATGACAGTGTGATAGAACCTACCTACCGCTTATGCACAAATCGAGCATTCCGTCAGTTTGACCCACTTCCTGCATACTCATAATTGCGTTATCTTCTGTTTCTTAATTTACTTCTCATGAACATTCCATTGCAATACATTCGAGTATAGTTTACGCCGTCCACGTGCGTATCGTGTCCCCCCTTAAATAAATAACCCTCACCGTTCCGCGTGACTACACTGACACCTGAACTCGCAGAACAAGAGTATTATGTGTGTTACGTATAATTATTAAATCAATACAAGGAAAATAGTGTTTGTTATATATTTTATTGACCGCTTTTTTATTGCGATGACATAATCAGTATACATTTAGTTACACACATATGCATATAAACAAAATGTTCTTAGCGGCAGGTTATAGGTAACAACACATTGTTTTGCATTGGTCTTTCTAAGGCGACATAAGCTGATGTTTAATTCTTGTTCGATATGTACCCATGGTTATTGCCGTATTTTTCAACATATAAGACGTTTCCATAAATAAAGGACCAGCTTATAAACGTTAGAACTGATTGTATATGAACAAAGTTACAAACACTTTATTATTTATTTTGTTTTTGTTTATTATTAAATAGCGAAAAATAGGTTTTTAGATTGCTTAGTTTCTATTACAATATACATGTTTTCCGTATATTTGTTTTAAATATGATTTTTTGTTCAATCAGTGAACAAGTCCATTTAAACGGTCAATGCAAAGCGAATAGGGTTGATGAAACTATGCAAACCTCAAGCTAGTCTCATTGAGCTGAATACACTGAAATACAAAAACAATGTCATGTGATGCTTAGACGAGTGTGCCCGGATGTACATACATGTACAATTTCGTTAGAGAAGACCAACGGGACAAATTATATTTAGGAACCTAACATTACCCTTTACCTGTACGCAGTGTTTATCATTGGGTAAATTTATCATGTTTCGTTAGAATTAAAATTGACTAACACATGGTTATTTGCTAATTATTTGTGTGGTTTGGTTTGATGCATACAAGTTGCTACGTTAGTAAATTGAAACTATATGTATAAATTATAATGGTACAATTAAACTCAACCTTCGCGCCTTGAATTGTGGTCGGGCCATCACACATGACAACACGCATGTTTTACTTAATATATCGCTTCTCAAGGTCTATGCCTTTAATGAAAGCCAGAACATCACTTATGGCACCACTAATGTGTTTATCATCGCTTTATTTATAACTCAAGCAAGTGTCGGTATAACTTTGCTTTACGTCTAAACCCAACTTCGTGACAATTGAGGAAGTTGTAAGTTTGTGTCTTAATAAAGGAGATAAATCGTGTCCTGAAACATAATTATGCGGTCAACATCATGTATTATGTCTGGTTGACCTTAAGTTAGGCTGTTGTCTTATCGGGCGGTTAAGTGCGATTTCGTTCAGCACTGCTTATGTCGAACTTCTTTAAATTTATTGCTTAAAGGGACTTGTTCACAGATTTTGGCATGTTTTGAAGTTTGTCATTAAATGCTTACAATTGATAAATATAAATATCAGAACTAAAGAGCTCCAATACAAAAACAAGAATAAAAGTAAAAAAAGAAAAAAAAAAAAAAAAAAAATTGACCACACTAGGGCTCGAACCACTGACCCATGGAGTAAAAGCCATGCGCCGAAGACACTCATTCATCCGTCTTCACGTGTGTGTGTGTGTGTGTAATTCAGAGTTAATGTTCGATCGTCTTTGAGAATGTGCGACTACATAATGTGCGGACCTGACCATCCGTCTTCACATGGGTTGCCATTTATTTTATTTTTGTTTAACCATCCACGTGTTGTTATAAAATATAACGATAACACAAGAAATCGACATTTTTAAATCGTTTCGCGTCTGAGACGCTTTATAATTTTTTTCAATTTCTAACGATGATTTTCCGTAAACGAAAGTGTATTTTCAGTATAAGTCTGCGACATTAGTGATATTTCGCACACTGATGTATATTGTTCATTTATTTATTGAATCTGAGACAAAAAGTTAAAAAAATCTCATTTTGATAAACTGTGAACAAGTCCCTTTTACCTTATGTAATAACGCCTTTTGCATACGATACTGTTTAAGAGCATTCTTAAAAGATTGGCAAAACGCCAACATTTAAAGACCGGCCATAGATTCATAAACGAGGTACAATTCATGTACAAACAAATATAATAATAATTGTAATGAGAATGTTAAACACATTGTTTTCTGTATGGATAAACATTAATCGAAATTGACAGCGGCATAGCTATATGTGGGGCCAGACCTAACATTGTTTTTAAATGAAACAAATCAAACAGTTTGAAATGCAAGAACTGCCAACTTCTAAGGGGTAATACAATTGTAAATAAACTGCATAAGTATACACATAAGAATAACCAAAACAAGGCAAATTGGTGCTCACAAGTTAAAGCGCTATTGTGCTCCCTTGGATTTCAGGATGTCTGGATAATGCAGGGCGTGGGAAACGTAAAACTCTTCTTGTTGACAGTCAATCAGCGTCTTAAAGACACGTTTGTGCAAAACTGGTCAGGTCGATTAAGTGACTCCAGTAGGGCCCTATTTTATAATAACATTAAATCTTTTGAATTCCAAGAATACCTTAACCTTGTTAACATTAAAAAAATTCGCATTTGTATAACAAAATTACGTGTGTCATCACATAGATTACATATTGAATCAGGTCGATGGAGTAAACCAGTAGTTACACCAGTTGAAAATAGAACATGCTTCTTCTGTGATAAACTTGAAGATGAATACCATTTTATTATGGAATGCGATTTATATAAAGATTTACGAGATAAATATATACCAAAGTTTTTTCGCACAAGACCAAGTATGCATAAGTTCATACAATTACTTCAAACAACAAACAGAAAAGTACTTAGAAACTTTGGCACTTATATATTCTACTCTTTTGAGTTGAGAAAACAGTACTTATATCAATAACATGCTAATCACATACTACGGATACACTTTTAACACATGTTTATCTGTTTAATAAGTTTGTTGTAAAATATCTCCACTTTCTACTTATAAGTTTATATCTAACTTTTGTCATCCTGTTCTTATATATTGAAACGTCTTTTGCACTTTCTCCACCTATATGTTTATTATCATATACTTTGTATGCGCTGTTTTGTAATTTTTGTTTGTAAATATGTTGTCCTCATGGTTCTTTTGACCATTTAGAACTTGTGAAAACAAACTATATAACATATATGTTTATTATCATATACTTTGTGTGCGCTGTCTTGCCATTTGTTTCTTGTAAATATGTTGTCCACATGGGTCTTTTGACCTATTGGAACTTGTGAAATAAACTAAACTAAACTAAACTAAACACATCTGTTTGTCTCAAACTAGGAACACAAGCATCATTATCAATCCCTTGACCGAGTTGGCTGTCTCAAACTAGGAACACAAGCATCATCATCACTCCCTTGACCGAGTTAGCCGTTGGGGGAACGTGAGGGACGACGATACAGAAATATTCCTCCAGTCAGGTCTGTTGTGTCTTGCTGATATTACAACTCTTTTACATTGTCCATCCAACTTTTCCTCGGACGGCCTCGACGTCGACCTCCCTCTAGTCCTGGAGAACAGCCTTGCAAAACGAGTCATGCCTGGTGACGTGTCCAAATTAAGCCAGCTTTCGTCGTTTGACGGTCGCCAGTAGTGGCTCTTGTGGACCAACATGTTCAGGACGTACGCGTTGGTCTTGTGCTCCGTGTAGGAGATGTGGAATAATCTTTGGTGACATTTCGGTTCAAATGCCTGTATCCTGCGTAATGTGTCCGCGTGTAGCGTCCATGTCTCGCAGCCGTAGATTAGGATGGATACTACGAGGCACCTGTAGAGCCTGTTCTTGGTGGGGGAAGGTATTGAAACTGCCACAACCTGATCAGGCACATCGCTGCGTTCGCCATTGCAATTCTTATTCGGACCTCAGCGGTTCTTTTATCATCCTTAGACATGGTTGCGCCCAAATACTTGAAGCTGGTCACTTTTTCAAGCTTCTCGCTGTTCGTGGTGATGTCTGCACAGTTGCTGTTCACCATTATCTATGATTTCTCCGTGCTGACCCCCATCCCGTATGGTAGGAAATATAACATAGTATATGCTTTCTTTGAAAGCCAAAGACTTTAAATTCTTATTTGGATTTCAAAGACTTATTGGAATTTTTAAATGCATGATAATACTGCGTATCGTTTTGTTTTAATACAGCCATAAAATATCTAGTTCAACACAAGCACGTCAATACAAAAGCATTGAAAAGTGTGATTTGTTCAGCCGTGTCTGTAATTGATCGAACATGTAAAACATGTGTAAAGGAATGAACATGTAATACGAGTGAAAATTTGACCGTATATGTAAATGTTCGTAGCAAACCATCAAAGTAACATTCTGATGAAACATAATTGGTGCTAATGCACTCGATTTACATCTCTTTCTAACTACAATGCATAGTAGCTTAATATATCTTTTGAAAATACATGTGCTTTTATGAGATAATGAGACATGTTTAGGGTGGCATATATCACTGGAACAAAAATCAAAACATGAATACATCGTGCACTTTTACTCGTCAGCTTACATTTCAGCTGATACAGTTTACTTACTTATTCAATCCAGGGTTGGAGTCTTCACCACCTAAAAAAGACCATGTAGATAGGTATAGCATAATCAATTTACCGACGGGTATGAAAAAAATATATCCTTTATTCAGCCCATGTTTGACTTTTAAAAAGAGCATATACTACGTTATATTTCCTAGATGGTTGTATACCACTATGACTCGAATGAATAAGCTCCTGTCGAATGTTATGTAAACGGGATGAGAATTTAGGTGATATAAAAATGTGTAATGTAATCTCGTTCCCAATGTATTACCCAAGCAGATTTGACTGACTTATTTGAATTTTAAATGCAAAATACTACTGCATTCTGTTGTTTAATAAGGCATAACATATCTTGATACATTTTGTATCACGATTAGTTCAGATGCTCTGTAAAGCCGGAGTATGCAAAGTATGCAAACATGGTAACCGCTCAGAAGCATCACTGGCGTCTGTACCTTATTGTGAGCATGATCACATGCCAACTCAACAATGCGCGTCATATGCTTTCGGATTTGACTTGTGGTTTGATTAGTCGTTTGCCCATTAACCAAAACATCCCAAGACGTATGAACGGTCGAAGTTTTGTATTTGTAGATTCTTCTACTTCTTTATTTTTTTTTCATTTCACATTTGCAGAAAATCTTTAAGCTTATCGTTGTAATTGGCGTTGCAACAATTACGATCGAACAATGCCACATTTAAATTCACAATAACAAAAAATAATTTGGTACAAAGTATATTGTATTTCCATGCAAAAATTGAATGCATATAAATAGTAAAGGACCCAACAAATTACAAATCTACAATGTAATATGTTTTCTGAAAAAAACAACATTTCACTACATACTAGGAAAACAACACGACATTATACCATGGAACTTCGTGACTATAGAACACGACCAAAACATGCTTTATCGGCCTTTGTCGAGGTTTTGTAACTTGACCCAATTGATATCAGTACTTTGACTACGGTCTGACATATATAAGCATCAATTAAACGTGTACACTCCATTGTTAAAGATATTTGGAAACATGAAGGTCTGCATTGTTGCATTGGCTTTATTCGGGTGTATAGGTATGTCGTACACATATGGATATATAGAAATAGAGTTCGATGTGTTTCTGACTATGTTTAAATTACGATGAAGGTAATCGTCTTGATTGTACCTGGTTGTTGTTAAAAAGTGTGTGTTATGCCATCACTTACTATCATGTAAATGTTTTAATCAAACTGGCATTTTTTTAGCATTATGATGAAAGACGGATGTCATACATTTTGCCACAATTACGTACTTGCGCCGTGATTCCATGCAGTATATTTCTTTAAGAACAGCAAATAAGCATTTCGAATACAATCGTAATATGTCAAGAACGAAATTGATTATTATTGTGTTACTTACAGTTGCATCATTTCATTTCAATATCATGTTTATTGTTTTGAGTATAAATCTTTAACTTAAATGTATGCGTTAAGAAAAACATTCAACCAAATAAGGTAACACAATTGAAAACACGTTTCAGTCCTGGAATGGAGTTTAAAAAATAAAATAAAACAACAGTTTAATACCGTCATTAAACTCGCGAGTTTAATACCGTCATTAAACTCGCGAAACAAGTGGATGAGTGGAGCCGATTATAAATATAAGGCATGATGCAAACGCAATAGTCAATATTTTAAATCTCGTTGCAAGTAGTCAAACAGCTTAACCAACAGATTGCTACTTTTGTCACGTTTCAGCCCTTGTTTGGTCGGAAAACTGCCATACAGTGGCCGACTGTTCGGAAACCCTTTGTCTTCATCTGAACCATCACATCACGTGTGACTGGCCGCAAGAGTGCGACAACGGCATCTGTCATGGCTGGTGCTCTTGTGGAACACCTACAGGTCATATTTCGTATATAGTTACCTTGCGAACTTCCGAAAATTGATTATCCGAAATTAACCGAAATATCCGAAACATAATTGTCCTATACCAGTGCCAAATGAATGAGTTTTATTTATATTATATACGTACCGATATTTGGAAGGATGTATTGCAGTTATCAATGTGTTGGGGATTTGCAATAATTAAACTTCCACGGAGCAACTTACTTTATTATACAAATAACGTCGATTTACTTGACGTTTACGTTTTCTTCTTTTAAACGAAGAAACATTTCCGTCTACTAATTTTTTTCTCGATATCAGGTTCCCCTCATAGTTAAACTAATCTATCCAACTTTCCTATTGTTCACAGAGTGCGGTGCCACGGGTGACTGTAGAGGGACTGTGAACTGTAACGACCACGAGAAGGAACCCCATTGCATTGAGGGCCGTTGCAAATGCATTTCCATCGACAGCGGAAAATAAACGATTAAATTAACTAAATATTGAAATATTACAAGTACATGTTATATTACGATGATACAATAAAACAGGTTTGAACATAACTAAGGTTTGGTTGTCTTTTACAGGTGTGCAACAACCGATGTTGTTGTGTTGAGTTTAGAAACAAAGAGTTAGTCACTTTCATTCCATTTATGGAGACCTGGTTTGAAAATTGATCTAATGTACTGTCGTCAAATATTCCTGCAAATATGTGAACCGTGAATTTCCATATCTTTGGTATTCATTTCTGCTCACTTTTAAATGAGGTGCATTATACAAAGTTGTCTCATAAACATGTATGAACACTAAATGTCAAAAATATAACAAACCGATAAAACATCTATGTTATTAACTAGTTAATGAACATTCATAGACAAAATCCCACGAACAATATAAATAACAAACGTACTTTTCAAACGAAAATTGTTCGAAGTATCGCTATAATACGAATAAATTCATGTTATTTGTTTAGATGTTGTACATGTGTATCGCTTGCCAAAATGAACCTTACAGTGACCTTCATGCACAAATATATTAACCTACCGTTAACGATGGGATGTATGCATTAGTATTTGTACTAGTATCAATGTAGGCAGCTATGCAACTATTTTACTAACGTAAAACATCGTGTCTACATCAATATCATTGTCGCCGAGTCAGCTAAAATATAATACTATATTCAATAAAGAATTTAGTGTCAAACCTACTTGAACTGTATTGATAATGAAAAACATTGAATAGCATTAAGAAGATTCCGATTTGCTTCGCATAATTATGATAGAAAGAGCCAGATGTTAGCATATTGATTAAACTGTTATCATCTCATAAACCGCTTATGAAGTGGAAAATGAACGACAGTTATTACGTTTCATTAATTGTATATGAGCATGATAAATATTGCCACAACACTGATCAATTTTAAATATAAAATAGTGGACATAAGTTATAATTTTATACATAGGCGTCTTCATGAAAAAGTCTGCTTTCATGCCACAGTATTTTCCAAAAGTTTTATCTCATGTTTGACGTTACTAGTATGCCATTATTTGATTCGGATAAGAACATTTTGGTTAGTATTGTTTACATGTACAGTGTAAGAAAGTGTCGGTATTTCATGAAAAAGATGAATATAATGGCAGTTCGATTGCAATATGATATCGCACTGAATTACGTGTACGATAGAATAGTAACACCGACTTTCAACCTTACATGTATTGAGTATTGTCTATTCAGCGCAAGTGTAGATTTTCAATCACCTTAACCCATTTATGCAAAGCGTCTAAAAAAGGCAATGGCAAACAGCGTAGACCCAGATGAGACGCCGCATGATGCGGCGTCTCATCAGGGTCTGCGCTGTTTGCTTAAAGGAATTTCTGTAAGTCAGAAATATTCTAAATAGAGAAAAAAATATACTTGACATCCCTAATTTTGGAAATAAATTGATCAAAATTAGGAGGATGGGAGAGTCCGACACGCGACACGCCTGCGGGGAGTAACAGTTCATAGGACATGTATCACAACAAACTGTGTCTATAGTAATAATCAAAACTGTACGTGCATCGTTGCTGTCATTATTTACGGTCACTAACTAACAATCTAAAACTTAAAAATAATCGCTTTTTAATCGCATTGCAGCAACATTTTGCACGGGATAAACACCATCGCCGGAACACACGTGACCCCAAAAACGCTGTCATTTTTTATTGACCGTGTGAGATAATGGTAGCATATGTTCATCTTCTGAAATGGTTTACTTGATAATACATCCTTTTGGTATGCGATTCCAATTATGTAAAGACATTTGACGAAATGTTCGCATTGATCTACTTACTATTTTAAACTATTATTCGCTTTTGCCAAATAAACCCGTATCATCTTAAATAATAGTTGTTTCATAGACTACCGTCACATAATATCTTTTTTGTTCAGTAACCTAGAAGCAAATGTATACCACAATTATGTCGGACGCGATGGTTTATTTGCAATAGGGCATTTTGACAAAACAGACGCTCATCAACAAAACACAAAACCGTGACAGGCAGTGTTAGTTGAAAACATGACATTAAGTTTCAGTCTTAAACGAATATGACCTATATATTAAAGTGAGTATACTGTTATGCTGGAGTTAGAGATAGAGGGTTCGGAACAGTTACATTTGAGGTATTGCCAGACATTGTGGCCTGTTAAAAATGTTGGTGTTTCGAGGAAACCGATGAAAAACTTCACCTGTTTATTGTATGAGTTGTAATGGTAGCCACACGTAACCATATACCGCTCATATAACCATGAGTGATATAATATCTGATCATGCGTCGAGATTTCGTTTAAATATATCATTTAATACGGTATATTAGTAGACAGACGCAAACTGAAGCTTCAACATCATACGCCTGTGTATAATGACGTCATCAAAATATGTTATAAACAATCTCATAAAAAAACTAGTCGGAAAAAGTCGTAATGTGTGGGTGTTTGCAGCTTAACGTAGTTATGTAAATTGCGTATGGGTGTATGGTAACATAAATGATGTGAGTAACCTACACACTTCTTTCGATGTAATAAAAAATGAAACTGACACTGGTGGACTGGTGTAATTGATGGGAAACATTTTTTATATTGTTTGCACACAATGAAAACACTAAAACCGAATTTTATTTCACCTATACAATTATTTTTGCACTGAAATTAATATAAAAATGTTGACATATCGATGTGTTTTTCATGATGTTCAACTAAAACTGATGGTCTTATTTGTTATCTTTGAAGTAGTGCATATGTTGTTCATAAAAAAGACAGAACAGTCATCGACGAATGTTCTACACGCATATCCGTATCTACCATTACTAAACCACACTGAATAACGTTGGATTGATAAGATGTTTACTGCTTTATATGTTGAGAATCACCTGTTTTATGTTTGGTGCAGAAACACTTAATACGACTTTACGGATTTCCCTAAGCATGTAAGCCGTTGATCATTTAAGAATCATCAATTCATTTCATCTTATCTTGGCTCAGAAAGCTATACATATGTGGATATATCACAAGTTATATAGTTTGTTCCAATGTAGGTTCATTTATTTGGTTGCAGCATGTTTGATGAAATGAAACTCTCAGGAAACGCCACGGAAGCTATCGACTACGTGGACAATATAAAAACAATGATCGAAGTGTTTAGCTTCCTTGGAATTGCGATAGTAGTGTCGTCGATTTTCGGGAATGTGCTAATAATATTAGTGGTTGCGAGATACAAACTAACAACAATAATACTTGCATGCGCAGATTTGCTAGCGACAGTTTGTGGTCCGCTGAGGAGATTAATTGCTGGATTAAGTCCCGCGGCATTTATATATTTAACAAGTTCAGCGGAGGCACACCTATATATTAATTTCGCAGGGGATACGATTGCGGATCTGTCAATGTGGACGCTGGTTGCGATAACTACAGAAAGATTATAATGTATAACGATTCCATTTGAAGTTAAACAGGTGATGACGGTGTCCTGGGTTGTTTTTGCGGAGGTTTCGATATCTATCCTGGTTGCAGTGGTACAATACCTGCGACATTGTCTTGCATTCGAATTGGTAGAAGATGACGGTTTTGTGTTTATGCCTGTAAGAAGAGATGAATGGTGGACATTCTTTGCAATTTCTGACTGGGTATGTTTTACAGGCATACCATATATAGTATAACTGCGAGTGTACTTATATGGTTTAAGCTGCGCACATCGTTCGGACAAAAACATACTAAATCCAGTAGTTTCCGTTCAGTGACGATGAATCGTATAATGGTTAATGTTACATTTCTCATAACAAATATTCCTTACAGGTTAGTCACTGTGATTTTTCAGTACCGTTCTGATACTACAGTGTTAGATTTGTTTCAGCAGTCGACCATCACACACGCTGCCATATACTTACAATACCTTAGCCACGCTCTTTACTTTTAGGTTGATATGTTGAACGGTAAGAAATTCCAAGAGGACGTAAACAGAATATTCTCGACCGTGACATTTCGTAAAATATATAATAATTGCAATTGTTGATGATGAATGCGTGTCCTGTTTTGTGAAAGGCTTTTCGATATATTTGTTGCAGCTTGCAATAGGGTAGGTAGAGTGCGATGTTATAAAAAAAATGAGTATACAGTGACTGGTCAAAATAACGATCATAAATCGTAAAAAAAAACAAAAAAAAAACTTCGGAAATAGCATTTAACATTGATTATAAATACGTCAGTTAATTAGTCAATACAATCCATTAATATGACCAAAACATAATCGTAAAAGTCGTCAAACAATATATAGCTAGTCATATAATAAATAACAGTTTTGGAGGATAGGGTAATCAATTATCTATTGTTAACGACCTTTGTATTGTTACCGTTATTATTGTTTGTATTTACTCTCGTGTAACGGTGTTTGGATCATAGCGATGGTTAATTGTACTTAATTTTATTATTATTGAAGGTTGTTCCATAATGTGTAGTTGTATGTCGTAAAAATGTTTAATGATTACATGATTGTTAAAAATAGAAATTCGGCGAAGTCCCATTATTCGATATGAACTATATACTATCTACTTTATTTTGCTTTTGTATTAAATATGTTGTTTGTCTATTGTTAATGGGTGTACATATTGAAACGGAAACACCAATTGTTGTGTAATTGTTGTACTGCTATTGCAGTGTGTTGCTTACGAATAAACTAAGATTATAATATATTATACTATTTTGAACGGGCGAAGAGAAGTATGTTATCAACGCTAAGAAAGTCAACGATTTCATGGAAATATTAATACTTTTGGTTAATTGAAATGATATAAGTTTTAGGACAAAAACGTAGTTAAGTTACAAATTAAAATTTACTTGTGTTCTTGATGTTACAAAAACTTATAAATATATTTCGTAGTTCATGTTCTGCAACTGAATTTGATAACATCTACGTAAGGGGTAGTTAATAGTGATATTTAAAAGTTGGTATGTTGTATTACCATTGCATATTTGTATTTAAACTTCACAATTTATTAATATTAAAAAATACTAAATAACTGATAATATATCGACTTGATAACATAAGCATTTCACACATAAATAGTACTTCTTGTGTGCACTTGCTTCGTACGCCCTGTACCACTCACTGTCGCTTTTAGATATACAACGTTTTTATAAACAACAAACAAAGCTGACTTTGGAAAATAAATTTAGAATGTAATATTGTTTCACCCACACTTTCGTTCAAAAGTTCGATTGTTGCAAGCATTAATATAATGACCTACTGTCATGCGGACTGCACAGGCTAATCTGGGACGACACTTTACGCACAAGCAGTATGCCCAGTTTTCTCAGAACACAACACATATTATAATCGGATTCGTTATTTCCTTATCACAAATACTAGGATTTTGAAATACGTATGTATACACCATCGTAACCAAGACATCTCGTCACACGTTATTACCGTCCGGCTACATGTTAGGTTAATCTGATCATTTTGGCTCTCCATCCATAAAAGGCATTTCAAAACAAACTAGCACCGTCGCCAAACATCAGAAACGATGATGTAATGCTTGTTCTCACTCACTCTATGCAAGCCTCTTGATACTAGATAAGGTGCATACATTTTTGGAAAATCATGCTTGAAGTGACGACGCTGCTAGGTGACACCCATGTTTACCACTATCAGGGATGAAAACGTTTAGGCGCAAAACACACATTTTCGACCGTATTCAATCACCGCTAAATGTATCGTGTGAAGGTTTTGTTGAATTGTATTTGTCATCTGCAGCAATGCACGGTCTAGTTAGATCAACTTGCTACTAATGATGGAAAAAACAATCCAAGTCATTATGGAACAAGTTTCTTTATAACAGTATGATGTCACGTTGCAAGTCGAATGGACGTCAGACATTAGGAAAACGAAATTGTGTACATTATTGTGACAATTGAAGTCAATGGGAAGTCAAAATTTAGCAATGTTACTTGCGTGACCTATGATTGTATTTAACATAACCTCAAGCAGTTGGTTGAGTTATGTCAGTGATAAACACGAATTGTTTGCTAGTATGGTTCTTCTTTAACGCTTTTTATATATCTCTATATCGAGTAATAATTAAGACAATTCGAACTATGAATAACGGTTAAAGGGCCTAAGGGAAATCGTTCTGGACTATCTCCCAAAGGCATACGGAATCACCATGTCCTCCAAATCTGCCATCCGAAACTCCGACTCAGGGTCCGGTTCTAGGTTGCTCCTCTCAAAGAAATCTGGGTCCGGTACGGGGTGGATCATCCAAAAGAAATCCGTTTCCGCCGCCAGAACCGTAACAATAGCCGCGGATACAGAACAGATGCCGCTTCCTTTACCGCAAGGGCCTACTCGGTATTCGAATTAGTTGTTGCACCATTTCTAACATCGACACAATCTTCCGTTCCATACAAGAACAAAAATAATCGAAATATATTCAATTTAGCAACGCTTCTCAAATTAAAAGCTGAAACATATGTTTATTAATTCGTCATGTACAAATGTATGTTTAGAGGGAAACATTGATATAAGAATGCTCATAATCACGATGCGCGCAACATTGTGTTTATCAGTTTAGACAACTGTATTTGAGCATAACCAATGATTGTTATAAATATATCAGTATTGCAACTCCACCTTGTAACATTGTATTATTATTATAATCAGAAAAAGAGAGTTGTTTATTAACTTAATTACCTTGTGAAAACGTCTGTTAAGGTATAAAGCAGGGTATCAAATTTGGTTACTTTTCTTATAGTTATCTTAACAGCATTATTGTCAGTCATATAAATGTTTAGAGTATGCAAATCTGTCATTTTCGAATTAACGTTTCGATGATAAGACATCAGTTGGTTATTGCGTCAACAAAGTACGTTCATCGATTTAGTGGTATACCAAAGGAGGCTTTACAGCTAGGCATGGTCATTTCCGCTCGTGAACATAATTTAGTTCCTAAACAATCAACACAGGCATACCTAACAGTAATAAAGCACATTAAATAAAATGTTCGTTGCTTCATTTAATCATGTCAAAGTGTTTCCCTTAAATCTCTGCACAAACGCACTTGATGAGTTGCATAACAATATTTGCCAACATAAACAATATAACATAAGCGGAAGATATATCTTATTATTAACGAGGCCGTTCCTGTATGGCAGTTGACACATCGCCGAAGTTTGTTTGTACACATCATCAACTAACTTTATATGAATCATTACAATATAAATTTAAAGCTTTTCATTTAAATTATATTAAAACCAGATCCAAACCTGAGGAATACAAAAATTCCTTCGTGAAACAAATATCATGTACATCATAAATACGTCTTAAATTACATTTTTGTTTAAACATGTCAGACATTATTTAAGATAATTTAAAAAAAAAAAACCTGATACGTAGAGATACAATTGTTGGTAGTACCCGTATAATCATAAGTCCAAAAATTCACAAAACTATCGAATTCAAATTGAAACAAACCTGTACAAAACCAATAACAACAATGTGAAAATTCTCTGTATTGAGATGGTTGATGAAATCTGACGTACACATACTAAGTGGACCCATTAATACACATACACGANGTTGCAAGCATTAATATAATGACCTACTGTCATGCGGACTGCACAGGCTAATCTGGGACGACACTTTACGCACAAGCGGTATGCCCAGTTTTCTCAGAACACGACACATATTATAATCGGATTCGTTATGTCCTTATCACAAATACTAGTATTTTGAAATACGTATGTATACACCATCGTAACCTAGACTTCTCGTAACACGTTATTACCGTCCGGCTACATGTAAGGTTAATCTGATCATGTTGGCTCTCCATCCATATAAGGCATTTCAAAACAAACTAGCACCGTCGCCAAACATCAGAAACGATGATGTAATGCTTGTGCTCACTCACTATATGCATGCCTCTTGATACTAGATAGGGTGCATACATTTTTGGAAAATCATGCTTGAAGTGAAAAATGTGATTTTGACTTTAAGTGTCCAATTCCCCCAAATAATTTTAAAATCGTGACCTTAAATTTTTTGGGGCGATTGACAAAATTTATTTATTTATTGAAAAGAAGAAAAGTATATACCCCGATTGATAGATATATGAATTATCATGTTCTTGTTTGTACCAGAAAAGGAAACAAATTGAAAGCCTCCAGAAAAAAAACATGTCATAATAATGCGTTCATTTTGTGTAATACGCACTTCATCTTGTCGTCGTGTTTTATTATATGAAGTTTCATTTGAAAACTACATTACTACATGTTTAACGTTTGATCTGCAGAAGAGCGTTATATTGTGTAATCGGCTCTGAAGGAAAATAATTTCAAAAGCACCAACCAACAATAAGTCCCCTGATGATCCATGGAGTGTAGCCTTTATCTTAATGGAATAATGAATTAAAGAAGAAAAATAGCAAAGGACAACACGTATGTAAATAATAAGGAAAATGGTATACTCCTAATGCCATAATCGTATTTTCATATATACATCTGTGAAGTTGTAATATGTTCCCTTCATTTGTTTAGTATCATCTGTGAAAGATGAAAACTCTATAAAGGGCAATAACTCGATACATACATGTACTGCAGATGTATTTATTGGCCTAATCCTTGGCATTTTGGTATTAAAGTCATCAATCAGTGTTTGAAAGTTCAATAAATTTCTTTGAATACTTCCCGAGAAATGCTCCTCACAAGATGCGGGCCTGATGAACGGACATAATGACTCGTAGACGGAAAGACGGACGGGCAATGGGATGCCAATATGCCCCCCTTCCGTTTAATATGTTTTTGTTCAAAGCATGATACACGATAATGCATTTTGCCAATAATAACATCACGAATTAGTGACATAGACTGTGAAGCCGACTTTGTAGAAAAGGCGCAAAACATGTAAACCTGAAAAAGTCGACAAAACATGTAAACCAGAAAGTACGTGACAAATGACTCATACAACGTGTGAACGTGTCAAAGTATGCGCACCAGGCTGCTAGGTGACACCCATGTTTACCACTATCACGGGTGAAAACGTTTAGGCGCAAAACATACATTTTCGACCGTATTCAATCACCGCTAAATGTATCGTGTGCAGGTTTTGTTGAATTATATTTGTCATCTGCAGCAATGCACGGTCTAAATAGTTAGATCAACTTGCTGCTAATGATGGAAAAAAACAATCCATGTCATTATGGAACAAGTTTCTTTATAACAGTATGATGTCACGTTGCAAGTCGAATGGACGTCAGACATTAGGAAAACGAAATTGTGTACATTATTGTGACAATTGAAGTCAATGGGAAGTCAAAATTTAGCAATGTTACTTGCGTGACCTATGATTGTATTTAACATAACCTCAAGCAGTTGGTTGAGTTATGTCAGTGATAAACACAAATTGTTTGCTGGTATGGTTCTTCTTTAACGCTTTTTATATATCTCTATATCGAGTAATCATTAAGACAATTCGAACTATGAATAACGGTTCAAGGGCCTGAGGGAAACCGTTCTGGACTATCTCCCAAAGGCATACGGAATCACCATGTCCTCCAAATCTGCCATCCGAAACTCCGACTCAGGGTCCGGTTCTAGGTTGCTCCTCTCAAAGAAATCTGGGTCCGGTACGGGGTGGATCATCCAAAAGAAATCCGTTTCCGCCGCCAGAACCGTAACAATAGCCGCGGATACAGAACAGATGCCGCTTCCTTTACCGCAAGGGCCTACTCGGTATTCGAATTAGTTGTTGCACCATTTCTAACATCGACACAATCTTCCGTTCCATACAAGAACAAAAATAATCGAAATATATTCAATTTAGCAACGCTTCTCAAATTAAAAGCTGAAACATATGTTTATTAATTCGTCATGTACAAATGTATGTTTAGAGGGAAACATTGATATAAGAATGCTCATAATCACGATGCGCGCAACATTGTGTTTATCAGTTTAGACAACTGTATTTGAGCATAACCAATGATTGTTATAAATATATCAGTATTGCAACTCCACCTTGTAACATTGTATTATTATTATAATCAGAAAAAGAGAGTTGTTTATTAACTTAATTACCTTGTGAAAACGTCTGTTAAGGTATAAAGCAGGGTATCAAATTTGGTTACTTTTCTTATAGTTATCTTAACAGCATTATTGTCAGTCATATAAATGTTTAGAGTATGCAAATCTGTCATTTTCGAATTAACGTTTCGATGATAAGACATCAGTTGGTTATTGCGTCAACAAAGTACGTTCATCGATTTAGTGGTATACCAAAGGAGGCTTTACAGCTAGGCATGGTCATTTCCGCTCGTGAACATAATTTAGTTCCTAAACAATCAACACAGGCATACCTAACAGTAATAAAGCACATTCAATAAAATGTTCGTTGCTTCATTTAATCATGTCAAAGTGTTTCCCATAAATCTCTGCACAAACGCGCTTGATGAGTTGCATAACAATATTTGCCAACATAAACAATATAACATAAGCGGGAGATATATCTTATTATTAACGAGGCCGTTCCTGTATGGCAGTTGACACATCACCGAAGTTTGTTTGTACACATCATCAACTAACTTTATATGAATCATTACAATATAAATTTAAAGCTTTTCATTTAAATTATATTTAAACCAGATCCAAACCTAAGGAATACAAAAATTCCTTCGTGAAACAAATATCATATACATCATAAATACGTCTTAAATTACATTTTTGTTTAAACATGTCAGACATTATTTTAGATTATTTATAACAAAAAAATAACCTGATACGCAGAGATACAATTGTTGGTAGTACCCGTAAAATCATAAGTCCAAAAAATCACAAAAAGATCGAATTCAAATTGAAAAAAAACTGTACAAAACCATTAACAACACTGTGAAAATTCTCTGTATTGAGATGGTTTATCAAATCTGACGTACACATAATAAGTGGACCCATTAATACACTTACACGAATATTTGAACTGTGGAATTACAAAAAACGTATGCCTACAAGTTCTAAATCACTTACCGTCAGCTCCAGCAAGTATGCTCAATATGAAGAAGTGAAACTCCAGAAGCTGCAGCAGTATTGCAGTTTTATCATACACACCTCTGCGGTCCTTTATTTATGGCAAGGAACCAATTGCCAAAACGGTACAGTACGTTCAAGACGCAGAGGCCGACGAGAATCGCGAAATTCTTCATCCTTTGTTGTTCTATATACATCTCAAACACTATCGAATTGGACCTTAAATACACATTTTGAGCAAACTTTAAACGGAGAGACGACCGTCGTAAGTTTTTGATTTATAATTGCAACTTGCATAATTTAATGCACGTTTGATATGTTAATATGTCCGCAATAAATTGCATATTGTGATGAAATATGTCCATAAGCATCGTTAATGGTATAAGTTTAAAAGTGAACAACAAGTCAGACCATGTTCAGCATTCAGTGGGAAATTATGTGGCAAGCTTTCAAACTAAACCACAGTCACGATTACATGTGATTGCGTCTATAAGTGTGTTATATTACATAGTGTTACTATATTGAGTAACAACATTGACTCGAATGCATATGATTATCGGTCAAAGCAAGGTGATTATCACGTTTGGCCCTGCAGGGCCAAATGTTCATAAAAGATAATCGGCTCCGGAGCTAAAGAGAATCGGATCGCGCGACGTCAACTGAACAAAATGGCGTCAATATTCAGTCTTTCCCAACGGTGATTAATAAAATTAAGCCACAAATAAACGAAATAATAAAAACATATAATTAAACGTAACACATAATTAGAATGATGAAAAGAATATCGATTGCATCTTTAACTGTACTGCAGGATTGATGATATTATTTGAGCTCTAAGTTTAACAAGAGTCATCCAACATCAAAATAAAAAAAAAGACTATCTAATCTCAATGATAACTTTAATCCAATGCTTATAATAATAAAATTACAATGATATGCACTTCCATTTTCTGTTTTTTTTTTCACGCATTTATCTTTATTTATTTCAAACTACAACTTTTCAGTTTTTGAAACGTTTTACGAAATCGAATGACTGCTCGGTGTTTCTTTAATTCCTCTTGACGTTTCCAATTATACATTACAAACACACAATCCGAAATAAGTTTTAGATGCGTTCGATGCTTTTTAAAATAAATATTTTACTGTTAAATAAATCCCAACTTCCGAATTGTTGTCGTTAAAATCGCATGTCAAGCTTTTAAAAACTGGTGTGTTTTGTCACAGAAATTACGTCATACAAGATAGACGTAATAAACTGCGTCATCAATTTAATGAAAAAAAGTGATAGAGATAGTGATAGAACAAATACAATGTGCGGGAACAAAAACTGTCACATGACCACAAATGCGAACGACCACGGCTATTTTTCGGACAAAACGTCAATCGAAGGTATGTTTTCTTACATTTTCTCCGTTTTAGAAGAACACATGTTACAATGCCTTGATGCACCGTACGCAGTGCGAAATCTTCTCTTCATTGATGTATTGCTCATATTGTTAGGTATAATACTTTTTGAGAACATTCAAAGACAAATATCGAACTCGACGATGTAGACGACCACACATTTTTATTTAGACCTGTATTTGTTGTTAAAGTGATTAAAAATGAAGGTTTTATTACTGTCATTATGCGTATTTTTTTCAAATACGACCAAATATAAGTCTAAATATTATTATTTTATAATTTAGAACGACTGACGACATTTGTTTTGAAATTGGCGAACGACCACACTCGAGTTATAAGCGAACGACCACACACTGTATTCTTGACACATGTATGCATGCAATAAAATTTATACTTCAGATGAATCACTCAGACCCACATATATGCCGCTATTGTGGCAACGTTCTTAAAAGCAAGTCGTCTCTGCGCCAGCATGAGATTAGTCACACAGNTGTCTTAATAGTTGACCACAAATTTGATAAGTCAATATAATAGAAGAATATGGCAATAAAATACATACTGACGACCTTCATTTTGGAACGCTTTTAATGTCGCTGTACATGCATATCCTCAGACACATATAACTGTTTAGGAAAATTTTAAAATGACCGATGTACAAAACATAGTGAAATCGGTGAAATAATGTAAGATATGCGTATTTTAGACGCATGCAATATGCTTGACTTTGATACCTAGGTTACAATTTACGTTTACCCCTCTATGACCACATGGCTGTTTCACTGAAAAAATATAGATATGTATTCGGATTGAGAACTTGAACTGAGTTTAAATGCTCAGCTTTGATTGTAGCACTACTACCTGAACATTAATACATACACCAACATGTTTTTCGTTGCATGCACTGAACATTTATTACAAATATTGCGGGGTCCAGCGAATATCAAATAATGAAAATGACATATTGAACAATAGTACGGTTTACTTATAAACTTATACATATGTTTAGCTTTTATTTTAAGGGAGGTCCGACCATATTTTTTTACAAACATAATTGAAATCACATGTTGATTCCGTGAATTCAATTCTCAATTGCCGATCTAATGTTTATTTAGTTTTGATATACAATAATGTATAATGATTGTTGAAAGAAGATCGCATAAACTAAAACATCAAATGACTTTTTTTTTTTTAAATCGGCATTGATATTCATACTGATGTAATTTCTGCCCAATATATGCAAGTAGAGCATATATGTATTCGCCCGCTAGCAGTAAACGATAATTCTCGAACTCTAAAAAGTTCGGTCACTATAAATTATAATAGATTTGAGATTATTTACATCAGTATTAATTAATGTACCCTGAATTATGCGATGGCATAACACCTACTATGTTCGCCACTGACAGAAACCTCAACACTACAGTATTGTATTTTGATTTATACTTTGTATGGTAAAATTCAATAAAAACAACATCGTCAGAAAATCATAAGTGTAAATAAATATCAGTTTATACCAGTCAAATGTATTTAGATCTAGTTATGTTAAATAATGTATCGTTCGTATCGTTTGTTTTAAAATGAGAGTACTCAATCAATGTGTATAAAATGACATGATAAATATTTAACGAATTACACATGTAAAGCAAACGAAACTTCAACTGCACAAACAAGGGAGAAACCGTATTGCAGCACGCGGTCCGTTATTCATGGTAAGACCCGCGTCATGCGAAAATAAATCTAATGTAATATGCTGCCAGAGTAGCTCCAGCCAAGCCTGCGCGTCAGCGCAGTCTTGTCAGGATATGCATACTGAATCGGCTACTCTGGAGATAACACGTGTGTGTGTAATTCAGAGTTTATTTACAAGTCGTCGCTGAGTCTTTACGACTACACTCTGGCTCAAGGAGATACCACGAAATCTTGCGTGCTTTTGTATAGCGGAAAACGATAGTTCTGAAATGGCATACAAGCGATTTAACTATTCTGAAATAAAAAAACTGCAATACATCATTAAGAACTTTATACGACAAGCACACGTGTTTAAATAATGTTTAAAATATATTAATAAAGTTGAAACTTCTGTTGCTTCCGGAAGAGATAAATCTTGAACTTATAAATTTATCATCTTGCTTACTGTGAACGTATCACAACGCAATAAATGGAAAAAACGTTGAGCACGATTTTTTTTTATAATAATATACAATTGTTTATGTAATCGGCTTAAATGTACATGTAGTAATGTGCATTGAACGAGTTTAGAAAAAAAAACACCGGCAGAAAACCATTCATATTTGTTGACTTTAGATGTGAACTGCTTTATTATTGGTTATTTTTACAGGCGAAACCTGGACAGTGTCTGGAACTGGATCAGTAAAAAGTCAAGCTGGTTATACATATGTTTCGTGTTCTGAGATAACTGGGCAAAATGCTTGTGCGTAAAGTGTCATTCCAGATTAGCCTGTGCAGTCCGCACCGATTAATCCGGGACGACACTTTCCGCCTAAACTGGATTTTTGCCAAGAAGAGACATCATTTAAACGAAAAACTCCATAAAAGCGGAAATTGTCTTCCCTGATTAGCCTCTGCGGACTGCACAGGCCAATCTGGGATGACAATTTACGCACAAGCAGTTTTCTCAGAACACGCCACATTTGCGAATATCATGTTGATGAATCTGTATTCATGTACAAACTTTAATGTGTTTAATCACAACGCACGTGTCTAGTTAATCACCATTTAACCACGTTTATGGGGGTAAACAAACGTCAGTGTTTCACTCCGCTAAACCATTCACATTAATAACGCAACGAACGCTGGATAAAATGAACATGTTATCCAATTTAATACTAGTAAAATTGATATAACAGAGCTTTCAAATCGCTACTTAAACATAATCCGTTGATTGTCCAACGACTATTATGACAAGCGTAAGTTCCGTGAATGCGATTAGTCAGGTTTACTGGAACGTGAGACTGGAGCCTTTCATGTTATTCTCGTACACGCGGTCGAATTCCTCGCTCTGGGCCACGGTGAACCAGTTCTTCCAGTCGCCCATCTCACCTGAAACAGTACAAAATATGCGAGCAGTTGTAATGCTGCGTGTCGTTGATTTGAAATATGCATGTACAGGTTTCAAACTTTTGCAGACATAATAATATATGCAGGTATTCGGTTAATTGCGATACTGCATAACATAATACAAACAATACAACTACTTCCGAAATTCTGTAATCGGTGTGCTTACCTTTTCTAAAGATACTGAAGTCTTGTTTTAATGTGCTCCCGTATTGTTTTGCCTTGTCCGTTTGCATGTTGTGGAATCGGCACTTGTCCGCTATCTCCGCCAGCAGTCCATTGTCCAGGTTCAGGCCCAGGAAGGCAGCCAGACGGCGCAGCTCCGACTCATAGTCCTGTGGAGAAAGGCATCGTATACAGAGTACGTGGTATACATAGTACGTGACGTACAGAGTACGTGATATACAGAGTATATGGTATACAGAGTACGTGACGTACAGAGTACGTGACGTACAGAGTACGTGACGTAGAGAATACGTGATATACAGAGTACGTGACGTACATAGTACGTGATATACAGAGTACGTGACATACAGAGTACGTGACATACAGAGTACGTGACGTACATAGTACGTGATATACAGAGTATGTGGTATATAGAGTACGTGGAATACATAGTACGCGGTGTACAGAGTACGTGGTATACAGAGTACGTGATATACAGAGTACGTGGTATACAGAGTATGTGGCATACAGAGTACGTGGTATACAGAGTATGTGGTATAGAAAGTACGTGACGTACAGAGTACGTGTTATACAGAGTACGTGATATACAGAGTACGTGACATACAGAGTACGTCACGTTCAGAGTTCGTGATATACAGAGTATGTGGTACACAGAGTACGTGGAATACAGAGTAAGTGGTTTACAGACTACGTGATATACAGAGTATGTGGTATACAGAGTACGTGAC